>JAULKM010107859.1:0-23806 GCA_032355605.1 Rubia tinctorum | reverse complement strand
TTAGGAATATAATTATGATCAATTATATCCTTATATGTTTCTTCACCCTCCCTACCTTCAAAAATCACACGAACACACAGTCCATCACTTTCATTAATCCTATTTCTTTTGTGAATCGATGATAAATAAAAACAATAATTTTTTAAATTTCTATACTTTATTTAAAAATTAAATTAATAATGTAAAATGATTTTATCTGTTGTGAAAAATTTGGTAAAATTTATTGTCTTAATTGTGCAACCTTTATTGTTGTACCTTTTTCCCAATATATATTGTTGTTAGTATTTTATTCTCTATCATATATTTATGTTCCTAACATTGCTAATAGCCTGATAAGAGAGGAAGTTGTTGCTTTCATGAGTTTAGTTCATCTCTCTTCTTTGACACTCCTAAATTTGTTTTGGGTTTTCTAGTAAACTAACCATAGTTATTGTTGTTGTCGGCTGGATATAGATTGAGTTATCGTGTATTTTATTTGTTTTCAGGTTTCCAAACAAAGTGATAAATTACATAATGACATTTAAAATAAAAGAAAAGGTGATGGACAGTGCAAGACAAGTGCAAAATTACAAATGGTAAATACAAAACAAACACACATGTGTAAACCAAATATGTGCAAAATAAATGGAAGTCAATATGAATACAGGCCCAAAAAGTGCAACTCTCTCCTCTGCTTTTTGCGATACTAGCAAAACATTAAAATTTCTTATAGTTTTACATACAATCACCATTTGTCCAATCTTTAGCATATTGATTCTATTCCATACATGAATACATAGAAAAATATTAATTAATATACTTACCTTACATCACATATGTGTGGAAATCTTCACCTTCAACTCTAATTTTACACTTTTTCCTGGGCATTTCCGCTCTGAAGTATTCTATGCCATTGTCAACTATCTTGTTCAATAGTTCATCGATAATTTAATCAATGATATATATCTCTACTCCTTCCTCTTATATGGACAACTCACTATCCGAAGACGAAGAATGGTCGGGATTAGGTTTAGGAATATAATTATGATCAATTATATCCTTATATGTTTCTTCACCCTCCCTACCTTCAAAAATCGCACGAACACAAAGTTCATCACTTTAATTAGTCCTATTTCTTTTGTGTATCGATGATAAATTAAAAGAATACTTTTTTTTATTTCTATACTTTTTTGAAATTTAAATTAATGGCTTAAAAATGATTTTATCCATTGTGAAATGTTTTGTAGTATTAATTGTCTTAATTGTGCAACCTTCATTGATGTACCTTTTTCCCATTATATATTGTTATACGTATATTATTCTCTCTCTTATATTTATATTCCTAACATGGCTAATAGCTTGATAAGAGAGGATGTTGTTGCTTTCATGAGATTAGTTAATCTCTCTTTTGTGACACTTCTGAAAATTTGATAGAGTTTTCTAGTAAACTAACCATAGTTATTATTGTGGTCGGTTGGATATAGATTGATTTATCATATATTTTGTATGTTCTCACTTTTCTAAACAAAGTGATAAATTGCATAATGGCTTTTAAAATAAAAGAGTGCAAGACAAGTACAAAACTACAAATGGTAAATACGAAACAAACATGCATGTGTAAAAAAAATTCGTTCAAAATAAATGGAGGTCAAAATGAATACAGGCCCAAAATGTGCAACTCTCTCCACTAATATCTCCGATACTAGAAAAACATTAAAATTTCTTACAGTTTTAATTCAATCACCATTTGTCCATTCCTTAGCATATTAATTCTATGCCATACATGAATACATAGAAAAAATATTAATTAATATACATACCTTACATCACATATGTGTCAAAATCTTCACCTTCAACTCAAATTTTCCAATTTTTCCTGGGCATTTCCGCTCCGAAGTATTCTATGCCATTGTCAACTATCTTGCTCAATAGTTCATCGATAACTCAATCAATGATATATATTTCTACTCCTTCCTCTTATGTGGATCACTCACTATCAGAATCCTAAGAATGGTCGGGATTAGTATTAGGAATATAATTATGATCAATTATATCCTTATATGTTTCTTCACCCTCCCTACCTTCAAAAATCACACGAACACAAAGTCCAATACATTCATTAGTCCTATTTCTTTTGTGTGTCGATGATAAATAAAAACAAAATTTTTTGATTTAACTACTTTATTTGAAATTTAAATTAATGGTGTAAAAATGATTTTATCCGTTTTGAAAATTTTTGTAGTATTAATTGTCTTAATTGTGCAACCTTTATTGTTGTACCTTTTTCCCATTATATATTGTTGTGTGTATTTTATTCTCTCTCATATATTTATATTCCTAACATTGCTAATAGCTTGATAAGGGAGGACATTGTTGCTTTCATGAGATTAGTTCATCTTTCTTTTGTGACACTCCTGGAAATTTTATAGAGTTTTCTAGTAAACTAACCATAGTTATTGTTGTGGTCGGCTGGATATAGATTGAGTTATCGTGTATTTTGTATGTTCTCAGGTTTGTAAACAAAGTGATAAATTACATAATGACTTTAAAATAAAACAAAAGGTGATGGACGGTGCAAGACAAGTGCAAAATTACAAATGGTAAATATGAAACAAACACGCATGGGTAAACCAAATACGTGCAAAATAAATGGAAGTCAATATGAATACAGGACCAAAAAGTGCAACTCTCGCTTTTGCTTTCTGCGATACTAGCAAAACATTAAAATTTCTTACAGTTTTACTTTAAATCACCACTTGTCCATTCTTTGGCATATTTATTCTATTCCATACATGAATACATAGCAAAAATATTAATTAATATACTTTCCTTACCTCACACATGTGTCGAAATCTTCACCTTCACCTTCAACTCTAATTTTCTAATTTTGCCTGGTTATTTCCGCTCCGAAGTATTCTATGCCATTGTCAACTATCTTGTTCAATAGTTCATCGATAATTTATTCAATGATATATATCTCTACTCCTTCCTCTTATATGGACCACTCACTATCAGAAGCCGAAAAATGGTCGGGATTAGTTTAAGAATATAACTTTTATCAATTATATCCTCATACGTTTCTTCACCCTCCCAACCTTCAAAAACAATACAGACACATAGTCCATCACTTTCATTAGTCCTATTTATTTTGAATATCGATGATAAATAAAAACAATTCTTTTTTTATTTCTATACTTTATTTTATATTTAAATTAATAGTGTAAAATAATTTTATCCGTTGTGAAAAATTTGGTATTATTAATTGTCTAAATTGTGCAACCTTTATTGATGTACCTTTTTTCCATTATATATTGTTGTACATATTTTATTCTCTCTCATATATTTATATTCCTAACATGGCTAATAGCTTGATAAGAGAGGACGTTGTTGCTTTCATGAGATCGGTTAATCTCCCTTTTGTGACACTTCCGAAAACTTTATATAGTTTTCTAGTAAACTAACCATAGTTATTGTTGTTGTCGGTTGGATATATATTGATTTATCATGTATTTTTTATGTTCTCACATTTCTAAACAAAGTGATAAATTACATAATGACTTTTAAAATGAAACAGTGCAAGACAAGTGCAAAATTACAAATGGTAAATACGAAATAAACAGGCACGTGTAAACAAAATTCGTTCAAAATAAATGGAGGTCAATATGAATTCAGGCCCAAAAAGTGCAACTCTCTCCTTTAATTTCTCCGACAGTAGTAAAAATTTAAAATTTCACACAGTTTTACCTACAATCACCATTTGTTCATTCTTTAGCATATTGATTCTATTCCATACATGAATACATAGAAAAAATATTAATTAATATACTTACCTTACATCACATATGTGTCAAAATTTTCACCTTCAACTCTAATTTCCAAATTTTGCTTGGGCATTTCGGCTCCGAAGTATTCTATGCCATTGTCAACTATCTTGTTCAATAGTTCATCGATAACTCAATACTTGATATATGTATATATATATATATATATATCTACTCCTTCCTCTTATATAGATCACTCACTATTAGAAGTCAAAGAATGGCCGGGATTAGTTTTAGGAATATAATTGTGATCAATTATATCCTTATATGTTTTTTTCACCCTCACTACCTTCAAAAATCACAGGCACACATAGTCCATCACTTTCATTAATCCTATTTCTTTTGTGAATCGATGATAAATAAAAACTAGCGAAACATTAAAATATCTTAGACTTTTATTTACAATCACCATTTATCCAGTCTTTAGCATAATGATTCTAATCCATACGTGAACATATAAAAAATATTAATAAATATACTTACCATACATCACATGTGGGTCGAAATCTTCACCTTCAACTCTAATTTTCTAGTTTCACTTGGGCATTTCCGCCCGGAAGTATTCTACCTCATTCTCAATCCTATTGTTCAATAGTTCATCGATAACTCCATTCATGATATATCTCTCTACTCCTTCCTCTTATATGGACACCTCACTATCAGAAGCCGAGGAATGGTTGGGACTAGTTTCAGGAATATAATTACGATCATTGATATCCTTATATGTTTCTTCACCTTCCCTACCTTCTAAAATCACACGCATACACAGTCCATGACTTTCATTAATCCTATATTGTTTTTTATATCGATTATAAAGAAAACAATAAAAAAATTAGTTTTTAGTACTTTATTTATTTAAAATTAATAATGAAAAATCAATTTATCCATTCTTAAAAATTTGGTAGTATTAATTGTCTTAACTGTGCAACCATAATTGATGAACTTTTTTCCCTATGTATATCGATGTATGCATTTTATTCTCTATCATATTTTTGTATTCCTAACATGGCTAACGGCTTTATAAGAGAGGATGTTGTTGCTTTCATGAGATTAGATCATCTCTCTCCTGTGACACTCCTGAAAATTTTATAGTGTTTTCCAGTAAACTAACCCTATTTATTGTAGTGGTCGGCCGAATATAGATTGAGTTATCATGTAATTTGTATGTTCTCAGGTTTTGTAAATAAAGTGATAAATTACACAATGACTTTTAAAATATAACAAAAGGTGATGGACAGTGCAAGACATGTGTGAAATTACAAACGGTAAATAAGCAACGAACACGTAGTGTAAACCAAATACGTGCAAAATAAATGGAGGTCAATATGAATACAGGTAAAAAATGTGCAACTCGCTCGGCTGCTTTCAGCCATACTAGTGAAACATTAAAATACCTTAGAGTTTTACTTACAATCACCATTTATCCATTCTTTAGCATAATGATTCTAATCGATACGTGAAGATATAAGAAAAATATTAATAAATATATTTACCATACATCAAATATGGGTCGAAATCTTTACCTTCAATTCTAATTTTCCAGTTTCACTTGGGGATTTCTGCTCCGAAGTATTCTACCCCATTCTCAACCCTCTTGTTCAATAGTTCATTGATAACTCAATTCATGATATATCTCTCTACTCCTTCCTCTTATATAGACACCTCACTATCAGAAGCCGAGGAATGATCGGGATTAGTTTCAGGAATATAATTACGATCATTGTCCTTATATGTTTCTTCACCTTCCCTACCTTCAAAAATAACACGCACACACAGTCTATGACTTTAAATAATCCTGTTTCTTTTTTATCTCGATTATAAAAAAAATAAAAAAATTAAATTTCTGTACTTTATTTAAAATTTAAAATGTAAAATTAGTTTATCCATTGTTAAAAATTTGGTAGTATTAATTGTCTTAATTGTTCGACTATAATTAATGAACTTTTTTCCCTTTGTATATCGATGTATGTATTTTATTCTCTGTCATATTTTTTTATTCTTAACATGGCTAACAAATTTATAAGAGAGGACGTTGTTGCTTTCATGAGATTAGTTCATCTATCTTCTGTGACACTCCTGAAAATTTTATAGAGTTTTCTAGTACACTAACCTTATTTATTATAGTGGTCGAACGGATATAGATTGAGTTATCATGTAACTTGTATGTTCTCCGGTTTTGTAAATAAAGTGATAAATTACACAATGACTTTTAAAATATAACAAAAGGTGATGTACATTGGAAGACATGTGCGAAATTACAAATGGTAAATAAGCAACAAACACGATGTGTATACCAAATATGTTCAAAATAAATGTCGGTCAATATGAATCCAGGTCCAAAATGTGCAACTCGCTCGGCTGCTTTCCCCGATACTAGCGAAACATTAAAATATCTTACAGTTTTACTTACAATCACCATTTATTTATTCTTTAGCATAATGATTCTAATCCATACGTGAACATTTAAAAATATATTAAAAAATATACTTACCATTCATCACATATGGGTCAAAATCTTCATCTTCAACTCTAATTTTCCAGTTTTACTTAGGCATTTCCGCTCTGAAATATTCTACCCCATTCTCAACCCTCTTGTTCAATGGTTCATCGATAACTCAATTCACGATATATCTCTCTACTCCTTCCTCTTATATGGACACCTCACTATCAGAAGCCGATGAATGGCCAGGATTAGTTTCAGGAATATAATTACGATCATTGATATCCTTATATGTTTCTTCACGTTCCCTACCTTCAAAAATCAAACACACACAGAGTCTATAACTTTAATTAATCCTGTTTTTTGTATCTCGATTATAAAAAATAACAATAAAAAAATTAGATTTCTGTACTTTATTTAAAATTAAAATTAATAATGTAAAATCAGCTTATCTATTGTTAAAACTTTGGTAGTATTAATTAACCGTGCAACCATAATTGATGAACTATTTTCCCTCTGTATATCGATGTGTGTATTTTATTCTCTGTCATATTCATGTATTCCTAACATGGCTAATGTTTTTATAAGAAAAGACGGTTTTGCTTTCATGAGATTAGTTCATCTCTCTTCTGTGACACTCCTGAAAATTTTATAGAGTTTTCCAGTAAACTAACCCTAGTTATTGTAGGGGTCGGCCGAATATATATTGAGTTATCATGTAATTTGTATGTTCTCAGGTTTTGAAAATAAAGTGATAAATTACACAATGACTTTTAAAATAAAACAAAAGGTGATGGACAGTGCAAGACAAGTGCGAAATTACAAATGGTAAATACGCAACAAACACGACGTGTAAACCAAATACATGCAAAATAAATGGAGGTCAATATGAATATAGGTCCAAAATGTGCAACTCGCTCGGCTGCTTTCAGCGATACTAGCGAAACTTTAAAATATCTTAGAGTTTTACTTACAATCACAATTTATCCATTCTTTAGCATAATGATTCTAATCCATACGTGAACATATAAAAAATAAATTAATAAATATACTTACAATACATCACATATGGGTCGAAATCGTCACCTTTAACTCTAATTTTCAAGTTTCACTTTGGCATTTCCGCTCCGAAGTATTTTACCCCATTCTCAACCCTCTTGTTAAATGTTCATAGATAACTCAATTCATGATATATCTCCCTACTCCTTCCTCTTATATAGACACCTCACTATCAGAAGCCGAGGAATGGTCGGGATTAGTTTCAGGAATATAATTACGATCATTGATATCCTTATACGTTTCTTCACCTTCCATACCTTAAAAAATCACACGCACACACGGTACATGACTTTCATTAATCCTATTTCTTTTTTATATCGATTATAAAAAATAACAAGTAAAAAAATTAGATTTCTGTACTTTATTTAAAATTAAAATTAATAATGTTAAATTAGTTTATCCATTGTTAAAAATTTGGTAGTATTAATTGTCTTAACTTTGCAACCATAATTAATGAACATTTTTCCCTTTGTATATCAATGTATGTATTTTATTCTCTGCCATATTTTTGTATTCCTAACATTGCTAACCACTTGAGAAGAGAGGACATTGTTTCTTTCATGAGATTAGTTCATCTCTCATCTGTGACACTCCTGAAAATTTTATACCCTAGTTATTGTTATGGTCGGTCAAATATAGATTGAGTTATCTTGTATTTTGTATGTTCTCAGATTTTGTAATCAAAATGATTAATTACAAAATGAATTTTAAAATATAACAAAAGGTGATGGACAGTGTAAGACAAGTGCAAGATTACAAATGGTAAATCGCAGCAAACATGACGTGTAAACCAAATATGTGCAAAATAAATGAAGGTCAACATGAATGCAGGTCCAAAATATGCAACTCGCTCGGCTGCTTTCAGCGATACTAGCAAAACATTAAAATATCTTAGAGTTTTAATTTCAATCCTTATTTATCCACTCTTTAGCATAATGATTCTAATCCATACGTCAACATATAGAAAAATATTAATAAATATAATTACCATACATCACATATGGGTCGAAATCTTCACCTTCGACTCAAATTTTCCTGTTTCACTTGGGCATTTCCGCTCCAAAGTATTCTATCCCATTCTCAACCCTCTTGTTCAATAGTTCATCGATAACTCAATTCATGATATAACTCTCTACTCCTTCCTCTTATATAGACACCTCACTATCAGAAGCTGAGGAATGATCGGGATTAGTTTCAGGAATATAATTACGATCATTGATATCCTTATATGTTTCTTCACCTTCCCTACCTTCAAAAATCAAACGCACACACAGTCTATGACTTTAATTAATCCTATTTTTTAATCTCGATTATAAAAAAATTTGAATTTCTGTACTTTATTAAAATTAAAAATGTAAAATTAGTTTATCCATTGTTAAAAATTTGGTAGTATTAATTGTCTTAACCATGCTACCATAATTAATGAACTTTTTTCCCTTTGTATATCAATGTATGTATTTGATTCTCTGTCATATTTTTTTATTCTTAACATGGCTAAGATTTTATAAGAGAGGACATTGTACTTTCATGAGATTAGTTCATCTCTCTTCTGTGACACTCCTAAAATTTTTATAGAGTTTTCTAGTAAACTAACCTTATTTATTATAGTGGTCGGACGAATATAGATTGAGTTATCATGTAACTTGTATGTTCTCCGGTTTTGTAAATAAAGCGATAAAGTACACAATGACTTTTAAAATATAACAAAAGATGATGTACAGTGCAAGACATGTGCGAAATTACAAATAGTAAATAAGCAACAAACACGATGTGTATACTAAATACGTTCAAAATAAATGTCGGTCAATATGAATGCAGGTCCAAAATGTGCAACTCGCTTGGCTGCTTTCACCGATACTAGCGAAACATTAAAATATCTTAGAGTTTTACCTACAATAACATTTATCCATTCTTTAGCATAATGATTCTACTCCATACGTGAATATTTAAAATTATATTAATAAATATACTTACCATACATCACATATGAGTAAAAATCTTCACCTTCAACTCTAATTTTCCAGTTTCACTTGGGCATTTCCGCTCTGAAGTATTCTACCCCATTTTCAACCCTCTTGTTCAATGGTTCATCGATAACTCAATTCATGATATATCTCTCAACTCCTTCCTCTTATATGGACACCTCACTATCAGATGCCGAGGAATGGTTGGGATTAGTTTCAGTAATATAATTACGATCATTGATATCCTTATATGTTTCTTCATCTTCCCTACCTACAAAAATCAAACGCACACACAGTCTAAAAATTTAATTAATCCTGTTTCTTTTTTATCTCGATTATAAAAAATAACAATAAAAAAATTAGATTTCTGTACTTTATTTAAAATTAAAATTAAAAATGTAAAATAAGTTTATCTATTGTTAAAACTTTGGTAGTATTAATTAACTGTGCAATCATAATTGATGAACTCTTTTCCCTCTGTATATCGATGTGTGTATTTTATTTTCTGTCATATTTATGTATTCCTAACATGGCTAATGTCTTTATAAGAGAGGACGTTGTTGCTTTCATGAGATTAGTTCATCTATCTTCTGTGACACTCCTGAAAATTTTATAGAGTTTTCCAGTAAACTAACCATAGTTATTGTAGTGGTCGGCCGAACATATATAGAGTTATTATGTAATTTGTATGTTCTCAAGTTTTGAAAATAAAGTGATATATTACACAATGACTTTTAAAATATAACAAAAGGTGATGGACAGTCCAAGACATTTGCGAAATTACAAATAATAAATATGCAACAAACACGACGTGTGAACCAAATACCTGCAAAATAAATGTAGGTCAATATGAATATAGGTCCAAAATGTGCAACTCGCTCGGCTGCTTTCAACGATACTGGCGAAACATTAAAATATCTTAGAGTTTTACTTACAATCACCATTTATCCATTTTTTAGCATAATGATTCTAATCCATACGTGAACATTTAAAAAATAATTAATAAATATACTTACCATACATCACATATGGTCGAAATCTTCACGTTAAACTCTAATTTTCCAGTTTCACTTGGGCATTTCTGCTCTGAAGTATTCTACCCCATTCTCAACCCTCTTGTTCAATGGTTCATCGATAACTCAATTCATGATATTTCTCTCTACTCCTTCCTCTTATATGGACACCTCACTATCAAAAGCTGAGGAATGGTCGGGACTAGTTTCAGGAATATAATTACGATCATTGATATCCTTATATGTTTCTTCACCTTCCATAGCTTCAAAAATCACACGCACATACCGAAATTGACTTTCATTAATATAATTTCTTTTTTGTATCGATTATAAAAAATAACTAGTAAAAAATTTGATTTATCTACTTTATTTAAAATTAAAATTAATAATGTATAATGATTTTATCCATTGTTAAATATTTTGTAGTATTAATTGTCTTATTTAGTGCAACCATAATTGATGAACTTTTTTCCCTCTCTATATTGATGTATGTATTTTATTCTCTGTCATATTTTTGTATTCCTAACATGGCTAACCGCTTGATAAGAGGGGACGTTGTTGCTTTCATGAGATTAGTTCATCTCTCTTCTGTGACTCTCCTGAAAATTTTATAGAATTTTATGGTAAACTAAACCTAGTTATTGTGGTGGTCGGCCTAATATAGATTGAGTTATCATGTAATTTGTATGTTCTCAGGTTTTGTAAATAAAGTGATAAATTACATAATGACTTTTGAGATATAACAAAAGGTGATGGACTGTGCAAGACATGTATGAAATTAAAAATGGTAAATACGCAACAAAAACGATGTGTAAACCAAATACGTTCAAAATAAATGGAGGTCAATATGAATACATGTTCAAAATGTGCAACTCGCTCGGCTGCTTTCAACAATACTAGCGAAACATTAAAATATTTTAGAGTTTTGCTTACAATCACCGTTTATCCATTCTTTAACATAATGATTCTAATCCATACGTAAATATATAGAAAAAATATTGATATATATAATTACCATACATCACATATGGGTCGAAATCATCACCTTCAACTCTAATTTTCCAGTTTTACTTGGGCATTTCTGCTCCGAAGTCTTCTACTCCATTCTCAACTCTCTTGTTCAATAGTTAATCAATAACTAAATACATTATATATCTCTGCACTCCTTCATCTTATATAGACAACTCACTATAAGAAGCCGACGAATCATCGGGATTAGTTTTAGGAATATAATTACGATCATCGATATCTTTATATGTTGCTTCACTTTCCCTACCTTCAAAAATCACACGCACACACAGTCCATGACTTTCATTAATCCAATTTCTTTTTTATCTATTATAAAAAATAACTAGTAAAAAATTTGATTTATTTACTTTATTTAAAATTAAAATTAATAATGTAAAATGATTTTATCCATTGCAAAAAACTTGGTAGTATTAATTGTCTTAACTGTTCAACCATAATTAATGAACTTTTTTCCCTTTGTATATTGATGTATGTATTTTATTCTTTGTCATATTTTTGTATTCCTAACATGGCTAACCGCTTGATAAGAGAGAACGTTGTTGGTTTCATGAGATTAATTCATTTCTCTTCTGTGACACCCCTGAAATTTTATAGAGTTTTCTAGTAAACTAACCCTAGTTATTGTGGCAGTGGGCCAAATATAGACTGAGTTATAACGTAATTTGTATGTTTTAAGATTTTGTAAACAAATTATTAATTACACAATGACTTTGAAAATATAACAAAAGGTGATGGACAGTGTAAGACAAGTGCAAGATTACAAATGGTAAATGCGCAACAAACCCGACTTGTAAACGAAATACGTGCAAAATAAATTGAGGTCAATATGAATGCAGGTCCAAAATGTGCAACTCGCTCGGCTGTTTTTAGCTATACTAGCGAAACATTAAAATATCTTACAACTTTAATTACAATCATCATTTATCCATTCTTTAGCATAATGATTCTAATCATTACGTGAATATATAAAAAATATATTTATAAATATACTTACTATACATCACATATGGGTCGAAATCTTCACCTTCAACTCTAATTTTCCAGTTTCACTTGGGCATTTCCGCTCCAAGTAATCTACCCCATTCTCAACCCACTTGTTTAATATTTCATCGATAACTCAATTCATGATATATATCTCTACTCCTTCCTCTTATATAGACACCTCACTATCAGATGCCGAGGAATGGTCGGGATTTGTTTCGGGAATATAATTACGATCATTAATATCCTTATATGTTTCTTCACCTTACCTTCCTTCAAAAATTACACGCATACACAGTCCATGAATTTCATTAATCCTATTTCTTTTTTATATCGATTATAAAAAATAATAATAATAAATTTAGATTTTTGTACTTTATTTAAAATTAATAATGTAAAATGATTTTATCCATTGTTAAAAATTTGGTAGTATTAATTGTCTTAACTGTGCAACCATGATTCATGAACTTTTTTCCCTCTGTATATTAATGTATGTATTTTATTCTCTGTCATATTTTTGTATTCCTAACATGGCTTACGACTTTCCAAGAGAGGACGTTATTGCTTTCATGAGATTAGTTCATTTCTCTTCTGTGACACTCCTAAAATTTTTATAGAGTTTTCTAGTAAAATAACTCTAGTTATTGTAGTGGTCACCCGAATATATATTGAGTTGTCATGTAATTTGTATGCTCTCAGGTTTTGTAAATAAAGTGATAAATTAAATAATGACTTTTAAAATATAACAAAAGGTGATGGACAGTGCAAGAGATATGTGAAATTACAAATGGTAAATAAGCAACAAACACGACGTGTAAACCAATTGCGTGCAAAATAAATGGCGGTCAATATGAATACAAGTCCAAAATGTGCAACTTGCTCGGCCGCTTTCAGCGATAATAGCGAAACAATAAAATTTCTTACAGTTTTACTTACAATCACAATTTATCCATTCTTTAGAATAATGATTCTCATCCATACGTGAATATATGGAACAAATACTAATAAATATACAAACCATACATCACATATGGGTCTAAATCTTCACCTTCAACTCTAATTTTCCAGTTTAACTTGGGCATTTCCACTTTAATGTATTCTACCCCGTTCTTAACCCTCTTTTTAAATAGTTCATCGATAACTCAATTCATGATATATGTCTCTACTCCTTCCTTTTATATAGACACCTCACTATCAGAAGCCGAGGAATGGTCGGGATTAGTTTCTGGAATATAATTACGATCATTGACATCCTTATATGTTTCTTCACCTTCCTTACCTTCAAAAATCATACGCACACACAGTCCATAACTTTTATTAATTCTATTTTTTTATATCGATTATAAATTATCAATAAAAAAATTATCCATTGTTAAAAATTTGGTAGTATTAATTGTCTTAACTGTGCAACCATAATTGATGAACTTCTTTCCCTCTATATATATTTGTATGTATTTTATTCTCTGTCACATTTTTGTATTCCTAATATGTCTAACGGCTTTATAAGAGGGGACGTTGTTGCTTTAATGATATTAGTGCATTTCTCTTTTGTGACACTCCCGAAAATTTTATAGAGTTTTCTAGTAAAC
The DNA here is from genome assembly GCA_032355605.1 of Rubia tinctorum. NCBI lineage: Eukaryota > Viridiplantae > Streptophyta > Magnoliopsida > Gentianales > Rubiaceae > Rubia > Rubia tinctorum. The sequence continues at coordinate 9,931 of JAULKM010107859.1, read as the reverse complement.
TAACCCTAGTTATTGTAGTGGTCGACCGAATATATATATATTGAGTTATCATGTAATTTGTGTGTTCTCAGGTTTTGTAAATAAATAGAAAAATTACATAATGACTTTTAAAATATAACAAAAGGTGATGGACAGTGCAAGACATGTGCAAAATTACAAATGGTAAATAAGCAACAAACACAACGTGTAAACCAATTATGTGCAAAATAAATGGAGGTCAATATGAATACAAGTGTAAATGTGCAACTTGCTCGGCCGTATTCTGCGATAATAGTAAAACATTAAAATTTCTTACAGTTTTACTAACAATCACCATTTATCCATTCTTTAGAATAATGATTCTAATCCATACGTGAATATATAGAAAAAATATTAATAAATATAAAACCATACATCACATATGGCTCGAAATCTTCACCTTCAACACTAATTTTCTAGTTTCACTTGGCATTTCCGCTCCGAAGTATTCTAACCCATTTTCAACCCTCTTATTCAATAGTTTATCGATAACTAAATTCATGATATATCTCTCTACTCATTCCTCTTATATAGACACCTCCCTATCAGAAGCCGGGGAATGGTCGGGATTAGTTTCAGGAATATAATTACGATCATAGATATCCTTATATGTTTCTTCACTTTCCTATCCTTAAAAAATCACACGCACACATAGTCTATGACTTTCACTAATCCAATTAAATTTTTGTATCGATTATAAAAAATAACAATAAAAAAATTTGATTTATCTACTTTATTTAAAATTAAAATTAATAATGTAAAATGATTTTATCCATTGTTAAAATTATGGTATTATTCATTGTTTTAACTGTGCAACCATAATTGATGAAATTTTTCCTCTTTGTATAATGATATATGTATTTTATTCTCTTTCATATTTTTGTATTCCTAACATGGCTAACCGCTTGATAAGGGAGGAAGTTGTTGCTTTCATGAGATGAGTTTATCTCTCTTCTGTAACACTCCCGAAAATTTTATAGAGTTTTCTAGTGAACTGAACCTAGTTATTGTGGTGGTCGGCCGAATACAGATTGAGATATCATGTAATTTGTATGTTCTCAGGTTTTGTAAACAAAATGGTAAATTACATAATGACTTTTAAAATATAACAAAAGGTGATGGACAGTGCAAGACAAGTGCAAGATTACAAATGGTAAATACACAACAAACATGACTTGTAAACCAAAGACGTGCAAAATAAATGGAGGTCAATATGAATGCAGGTCCAAAATGTGCAACTCGCTCGGCTGCTTTCAGCGATGATGGCGAAACATTAAAATATCTTACAGTTTTAATTACAATCACAATTTATCCATTCTTTAGCATAATTATTCTAATCCATACGTGAAGATATATAAAAAAATTAATAAATATACTTACCTTACATCACACATGAGTCGAAATCTTCACCTTCAACTCTAATTTTCCAATCTCGCTTGGGCATTTCCGCTCCGAAGTATTCTACCCCATTCTCCACCCTCTTGTTCAATAGTTCATCGATAACTCAATTCATGATATTTCTCTCTACTCCTTCCTTTTATATAGACAGCTCACTATCAGAAGCCGAAGAATCGTCAGGGTTTGTTTTAGGAATATAATTAAGAACATTTATATCCTTATATGTTTCTTCACATTTCCTACCTTCAAAAATCACACGCACATAGTCCATGACTTTCACTAATTCAATTTTTTGTATCGATATGAAAAATAACAATAAAATTAAAATTAATAATGTAAAATGATTTTATCCATTGTTAATTTTTTTGTATTATTAATTGTTTTAACTGTGCAACCATAATTGCTTTCATGAGATTAGTTCATATCTCTTTTTTGACACTCCTGAAAATTTTAAAGATTTTTCTAGTGAACTAACCCAAGTTATTCTGGTGGTCGGCCGAATGTAGATTGAGTTATCATGTAATTCTTATGTTCTCAGGTTTTGTAAACAAAATGATAAATTACATAATGACTTTTAAAATTTAACAAAAGGGGATGGAAAGTTCAAGACATGTTCAAAATTACAAATTTTAAATACGCAACAAACACGATATGAAAACCAAATACGTGCAAAATAAATGGGGGTCAATATGAATACAGGTAAAAATGTGCAACTCGCTCGGCTGCTTTCAGTGATAATAGCGAAACATTAAAATATCTTGCAGTTTTACTTACAATCACCATTTGTACATTCTTTAGCATAATGATTTTAATCCATACATGAATATACTTTTAAAAAATTAAAAAATATACTTACCTTACGTCACATATAGGTTGAAATCTTCACCTTCGACTCTATATTTCCAGTTTTGCTTGGGCATTTCTGCTCCGAAGTATTCTAAGCCATTGTCTCCCCTTTTGTTCAATTGTTCATCGATAACTCAATTCATGACATATCTCTCTACTCCTTCCTCTTATATAGACCACTCGCTATCAGAAGTCGAAGAATGGTTGGGATTTATTTCAGGAATATAATTATGATCATTGATATCCTTATATGTTTCTTCACATTAACTGCCTTCAAAAATCACACGCAAACACAGTCCATGACTTTCATTCATCCTATTTCCTTTTGTATCGATGATAAAAAATAACAATAATTTTTTTTATTTTTGTACTTTATTTAAAATTAAAATTAACAATGTAAAGTTATTTTATCTGTTGTTAAAAAATTGGTAGTATTAATTGTCTTCACTGTGCAACCATAATTGATGAACCTTTTTCCCTTTAGATATTAATGTAGATATTCTCTATCATATTTTTGTATTCCTAACATGGCTAATAGCTTGATAAGAGAGTACGTTGTTGCTTTCATGAGATTAGATCATCTCTATTTTTTGACACTCCTAAAAATTTTATGGAGTTTTCTAGTAAACTAACCCTAGTTATTGTGGTAGTCGGCTGAATATAGGCTGAGTTATCAGGTAATTTGTGTGTTCTCAGGTTTTGTAAATAAAGTGATAAGTTACATAATGACTTTTAAAATATCACAAAAGGTGATGGACAGTGAAGGACAAGTTCAAGATTACAAATGGCAAATACGCAACAAACATGACTTGTAAACCAAATATGTGCAAAACAAATGGTGGTCAATATGAATGCAGGTCCAAAATGTGCAACTCGCGCGGCTGCTTTTCAGCGATACTAGCGAAACATTAAAATATCTTATAGTTTTAATTACAATAACCATTTATCCTTTATTTAGCATAATGATTCTAATCCATACATGAAGATATATAAAAAAAATTTACAAATATACTGACCATACATCACATATGGGTTTAATTAATCACCTTCAACTTTAATTTTCCAGTTTCACCTGGGCATTTCTGCTCTGAAGTATTTTACCCCATTATCAACCCTCTTGTTCAATAGTTCATTGATAACTCAATTCATGATATATCTCTCTACTCCTTCCTCTTATATAAACACCTCCTTATCAGAAGCCAAGGAATAGACGGGATTAGTTTCAAGAATATAATTACGATCATTGATATACTTATATGTTTCTTCAATTTCCCTTCCTTAAAATATCACACGCACATATAGTCCATGACTTTTATTAATTAAATTTCTTTTTGTATTGATTATAAAAAATAAAAATTTTAATTTTAATTTCTGTACTTTATTTAAAATTAAAATTAATAATGTAAAATGATTTTATCCATTGTTAAAAATTTGGTATTATTCATTGTTTTAACTGTGCAACCATAATTGTTGAACTTTTTTCCCTTTGTATATCGATGTATATATTTTATTCTTGGTCATAATTTTGTATTCCTAACATGGTTAACCGCTTGATAAGAGAGGAGGTTGTTGCTTTCATGAGATGAGTTCACCTCTCTTCTGTGACACCCCTGAAAATTTTATAGAGTTTTCTGGTAAACTAACCCTAGTTATTGTGGTGGTCGGCTGAATACAGATTGAGTTATCATGTAATTTGTATGTTCTCAGGTTTTGTAAACAAAATGATAAATTACATAATGACTTTTAAAATATAACAAAAGGTGATGGATAGTGCAAGACAAGGGCAAGATTACAAATGGTATATACGCAACAAACATGACTTGTAAACCAAATACTTGCAAAATAAATTGTGGTTAATATGAATGCAGGTCCAAAATGTGCAACTCGCTCGGCTGCTTTCAGCAATACTGGGGAAACATTAAAATATCTTACATTTTAAATTACAATCACCATTTATCCTTTCTTTAGCATAATGATTCTAATCCATACGTGAAGATATATAAAAATATTAATAAATATACTTACCTTACATCACATATGGGTCAAAATCTTCACCTTCGACTGTAATTTTCCTGTCTTGCTTGAGCATTTCTGCTCCGAAGTATTCTACCACATTCTCAGCCCTCTTGTTCAATAGTTCATCGATAAATCAATTCATGGTATATCACTCTACTCCTTCCCCTAATATAGACACCTCACTATTAGAAGCCGAAGAATCGTCAGGATTAGTTTTAGGAATATAATTACGATCATTTATATCCTTATATTTTTCTTCACATTCCCTACCTTCAAAAATCACATGCTCACGGTCCATGACTTTCATTAATACAATTTATTTTTTGTATCGATATAAAAAATAACAATAAAAAATAGATTTCTCTACTTTATTGAAAATTAATAATGTAAAATAATTTTATCCATTGTTACAAATTTGGTATTATTAATTGTTTTAACTATGCAACCATAACTGCTTTCATGAGATTAGTTCGTCTCTCTTTTGTGACACTTCTTAAAATTTTATAAATATTTCTAGAAAACTAACCCTAGTTATTGTGGTGGTCGACCGATTGTAGATTGAGTTATTATTTAATTTGTATGTTCTCAGGTTTTGTAAACAAAATGATAAATTACATGATGACTTTTAAAATATAACAAAATGTGATGGATAGTGCAATACATGTACAAATTTACAAATTGTAAATACGCAACAAACACGACCTGAAAACCAAATAAGTGCAAAATAAATGGAGGTTAATTTCAATTCAGGTCCAAAATGTGCAACTCGCTCGGTTGCTTTCAGCGATACTATCGAAACATACATGAATATATAGAAAATTATTAATAAATATACTTACCTTACATCACATATAGGTTGAAATCTTTACCTTCAACTCTAATTTTCAAGTTTCGCTTGGGCATTTCTGCTCTGAATAATTCTATGCCATTGTCAACCCTTTTGTTCAATAGTACATCAATAACTCAATTCATTATATATCTCTCTACTCCTTCCTCTTTTATAGACCACTCGCTGTCACAAGCTGAAGAATGGTCGTGATTTGTTTCAGTAATATAATTATGATTATTGATATCCTTATATGTTTCTTCACATTCCCTGCCTTAAAAAATCACATGCAAACACAATCTATAACTTTCATTAATCCTATTTCTTTTTTGTAACTATGATAAAAAATAACAGTAAAAAATTGATTTCTGTACTTTATTTAAAATTAAAATTATTATTGAAAAGTGATTTTATCCGTTGTTAAAAATTTGGTAATATTAATTGTCTTCACTGAGCAACCATAATTGATGTACTTTTTTCCCTTTAGATATTAATGTATGTATTCTCTGTCATATTTTTCTATTCCTAACATGGCTAACCGCTTGATAAGAAAGGACGTTGTTGCTTTCATGAGATTAGTTCATCTCTCTTCTGTGACACTCTTAATTGTTTTTTAGAGTTTTCTAGTAAACTAACCCTAGTTATTGTGGTAGTCGGCCGAATATAGATTAAGTTATCATGTAAATTGGTATGTTCTCAGGTTTTGTAAACAAAGTGATAAATTACACAATGACTTTCAAAATATAAAGAAAGTTGATGGACATAACAAGACAAGTGCAAAATTACAAATGGTAAATACGCAACAAACACGATGTGTAAAACAAATGCGTGCAAAATAAATGGAGGTCAATATGCAGGTCCAAAATGTGCAATTCGCCCGGCTGCTTTCAGCGATACTAGCAAAACATCAAAATTTCTTACAGTTTTACTTTAAATCACAATTTATGCATTATTTAGCATACAGATTCTAATCCATACGTGAATATATAGAAAATATTAATAAATGTACTTACCTTACATCACATATGGATCAAAATCTTCACCTTCGACTCTATTTTCCAGTTTCGCTTCGGCATTTCTACTCCAAAGTATTCTACACCATTCTCAACCCTCTTGTTCAATAGTTCATCGATTAGTCAATTCATGATATATATCTCTACTCCTTCCTCTTATATAGAGCACTCCCTATCAGAAGCAGAAGAATGGTCAGGATTAGTTTCAGGAATAAAATTATGATCATTGATATAATTATATGTTTCTTCACTTTCCCTACCTTTAAAAATCATATGCACACACAGTCCATGACATTCATTAATCCTATTTCTTTTTCGTAGCGATGATAAACAATAACTATAAAAAATTACTTTTGTACTTTATTTAAAATTAAAATTAATAATGTAAAATGATTTTATCCGTTGTTATAAATTTGGTAGTATTAATTGTCTTAACTGTGCAACCATAATTGATGTACTTTTTCCCCTTTTTATATTAATGTATGTATTTTATTCTCTGTCATATATTTGTATTCCTAACATGGCTAACCGCTTGATAAGAGAGGATGCTGTTACTTTCATGAGATTAGTTAATTTCTCTTCTGTGACAATCCTGAATATTTTATAGAGTTTTCTAGTAAACTAGCCCCAGTTATTGTGGTAGTCGGCCAAATATAGATTGAATTATCATGTAATTTTTATGTTCTCAGGTTTTGTAAAGAAAATGATAAATTACACAATGACTTTTAAAATATAACAAAAGGTGATGGACAGTGCAAGACATGTGCAAAATTACAAATGATAAATACGCAACAAACACGCACTTGTAAACCAAATAAGTGCAAAATAAATGGAGGTCAATATAAATGCATGTCAAAAATGTGCAACTCGCTCGACTACATTCAGCGATACTAGAGAAACATTAAAAGATCTTACAGTTTACTTACAATCACGATTTATCCATTCTTTAGCATAATGATTATATTCCTTACGTGAATATATAGAAAAATATTAATAAATATGCTTACCTTACATCACATATGGGTTGAAATCACATTCAACTCTTTGCTTGGCCATTTCTGCTCCGAAATATTCTATGCCATTGTCAACCCTGTTGTTCAATAGTTCATCGATAAGTCAATTCATGATATATCTCCCGACTCCTTCCTCTTATATAGACCACTCCCTATCAGAGGCTGAAGAATGGTCGGCATAAGTTTCAGGAATATAATTATGATCAATGATATCCTTATATGTTTCTTCACTTTCTCTACCTTCAAAAATCACATGCACACACACAGGCCATGACATTCATTAATCCTATTTTTTTGGTATCTATGATAAAAAATATTTTTTTATTTATGTAATTTATTTCAAATTAAAATTAATAATGTAAAATGATTTTATCCGTTGTTAAAAATTAGGTAGTATTAATTGTCTTAACAGTGCAACTATAATTGATGTAATTTTTTCACTTTATATATTAATGTATGTATTTCATTCTCTGTCATATTTTTGTATTCCAAACATGGCTAAACGCTTGATAAGAGAGGACGTTGTTGCTTTCATGAGAATATTTCATCCCTCTTCCATGACACTCCTGAAAATTTTATAGAGTTTTCTAGTAAATTAACCCTAGTTATTGGGGCAGTCGGCCGAATATAGATTGAGTTATCATGTAATTTGTATGTTCTCATTTTTTGTAAAGAAAGTGATTAATTACACAATGACTTTTAAAATATAACAAAAAGGTGATGGACACTGCAAGACCAGTGCAAAATTACAAATGGTAAATACGCAACAAACACACACTTGTAAACCAAATACCTGCAAAATAAATATAGGTCAATATAAATGCAGATAAAAAAATGTGTAACTCGTTCGGTTTCTTTCTGCGATACTAACGAAACATTAAAATTTCTTATAGTTTTACATACAAGCACCATTTATCCATTATATAGCATAATGATCTAATCCATACGTGAATATGCAGAAAAAGTATTAATAAATATACTTACCTTACATCACATATGGGTCGAAATCTTCACCTTCAGCTCTAATTTTCCAATTTAGCTAAGGCATTTCTGCTGCGAAGTATTATATGCCATTGCCAACCCTCTTGTTCAATAGTTCATCGATACCTCAATTCATGACATATCTGTCTACTTATTCCTATTATATAGACCACTCGCTATGAGAAGCCGAAGAATGGTCGGGATTAGTTTCAGGAATATAATTACAATCACTGTCATCGTTATATGTTTGTTCACTTTCCATACCTTCAAAAATCAGATGCACACACAGTACATTACTTTAATTATTCCTATTTCCTTTTTGTATCGATAATATAAAATAACAATAAAAATATTTAATTTTAGTACTTTTTTAAAATTAAAATTAAAATTGATAATGTTGCATGATTAGCATAGTTACTTGACTTTGCTAGCTTTGTTATCTTTACTTTTATAACTTAGGAAACCAACAAACCAAAAACCCCTCTTTTACTTGCTTTTATATCTATGTGTATATATATCTAGGCCTATACCCGCCCTTATATGCATGAACCCTTAGGAATATCCCTCTTCTCTGTGGACGACCCCGACTCGCGAAACTATCTACTTAGTTGTATTTAGTCAGCATGTTGGGCTTAAAAATAGTATCTTACTCTACCCAAAAAGCTACCCAATAGACAAATCAAGAGATGCATAAAATTTTCAATTTCTCTCATTTTGCCTAGGAGCCCTCTCGGGTTTTCATCCTAGCTTCACACCTTTTTTTCATTTCTCACCCTCACCTTTTTCCACACCATTTGGCATCTCAATTTTGCATAGGTTACCCTTTCGGGTTTTTAACCGATCCAGGCCTCCCACTTTTGCCTAAGTTGCCCTCTCGGGTTTTCAACTTAGCGGGATTTTTTAAAACAAAACAAATTAAAGTAGAGAATATGCACGCTACACTACAACACAATGAGATATATTTCTCTTCCCCCCAAACTTGAAACACACATTGTCCTCAATGTGAACCAAAGGACAATATAAATAAGAGAGAAAGAAAAATAAATACTCACAACTAGGACCTTAAAGGTTCTTTCCCGGCGGTAGAAATGCTTACTCCTCAATGAATGTTCCTCCTCCATGTTCCTGAATTCCGCCCAATATGCAACTTCGACCCACCCACTACGAATCCACAACTATGCAAGTTCAATCAACATCCACAAAAATCAACAACTTGTAGTACTCCTAGATGGTGGTTTTGGTGGTGGTTTTTGGTTGTAGATTGTGGTGGTATTTTGTGGTTTTGGGTAAGGATTTGAGGACATGATTGATGATTTTTTTTAAGAAAAACAAAATACTAACCTAACTTTAAAGCTTGGGTTGCCTCCCGAGAAGCTCCGTATCTTTAAGGTCATCGGGACGACCCTAATGTTATCCATATGGTGAAGGTTTGTACCCCTTCACCATGAGTATCCAAAAGTAGAGAGGTGGGGTTACAAAACTTTCAAGAGGAAACTCTTGTTGAGGTGGAGTTGGTTTCAAAAGAGTAGGGTGCTTAGGACACTTGGGATGGTCATTTGGCTCCTCTCTTATCTCCTTCAAAATTTCCGAAAATGGTGGAGTTGGTTCACTAGGTGGGGGTAGGGGTGATGATGGCAACGTATGTAGCACGATCACCTCTTCCTCAACTTCATTGAATTCAACTACCAACTCCTCATCCCCTTCGAACTCGAACTCATTTGTCAAGGTGACCTCACTCACCGTATCTTCAAGTTTGACTTGGGATGGTGTATCTTCGGAATAACGAGCTTCCAAACGGATCACCACTTCCATCATATTTC
>JAULKM010107850.1:0-23807 GCA_032355605.1 Rubia tinctorum | reverse complement strand
GGTTGACCCCCCCCCCCCCCCCCGATCACTGCTATCCCCTTTCTGGTATGGAACTTAATTGTTAAGTGATAGGGGGACCATATGGCTCATGCCTGGCACATCCAAGGTCTTCCCAAGATCACATTGTAAGGGGATATGGAATTGATCACGGTTAAGCTATAATCTACCTTGACCTCTTTGTCTCTATCTACCACCTTAATTAGTAGGGTTTTAACACCCAAGGGAAGCACCATTTTCCCAGTAAAACCATATAAGGGTGAAGTGGTTCTCCTTAGAATTTCACGTCCAAGCCCCAGCTGATCAAAGTAATTGGCGAACATTACTTCCACTCTGCTGCCATCGTCCATGAACACCCTTTGACGTACAAATCTCATATCGTAGCATGGATCACCATCGGATGGGGGTTTAACTAGGTACTAAGTCAACTTTTGAGAAAGTTATGGCCTCTTTGAGTCTAAACCTTTTCTGGGAAGGTTCTCCGAGAGGCAGGTAGCGGGATTGTGCTTTTATGATGGTGTTCGAAGACTGGTCGCTCATCACACCATCGATGATGTTGATTACTCGGTTGGCCCCTTCACCACAATTTCTGTCAACCCAAGCCTCCTGGTTGGGTCTACCATTTTCTCTTGGTTGATTTCCAACTTGCTCACTGTTGTTCCCCTGTTGTTTTTCGAGGAGCACTCTCGCCTCGGCCTTTCGATGCAGCCCAAGAGCAAGCCCTCTTCTGTACATCTGTAAATTTCCCTTTTTAAGTGGATTCATTCATTTGTGTCATGACCGCTCTCTTTGTGGTGATCATATTATTTAGGAAAATCCCTCTTTCCAGAAAAATCCTTTCCAATAGGGGGAGCATGGATGGAGTGAATCTCCACCTGGGTCTTGGTTAGCGGGATGTAGCCCTCGATGTCTTTGTTCGAGGCTTCCAACCTCTCCGGTCTTGGATCTGAGTCCTTGGAACTCTTTTCCCCCCACTTGTCCCGCTCTCTCTTTCATTTCGTAGCCTACTCGATCTTGGATTATTTCTCCACAATTTCTTGCAATGATGCAAGGTTTCTTGTCTCTTCAAGACCAGTTCTTCGCGTCGGTCGCTATGGCTGAACCCTTGATCCGTTTTGAGAGTTCTTGTAGTCAATTTTATATTGCTCGAGAAGATGAATCCAATGGTCACACTCTCAGAGGTTGGTTCTTCTTGGATTTTTCCCGGAACTCGGTTAAAACTTCCGGATCACAATTCATCCGCTTCTTTTTCTTCCTTCTCCGACCCTTTTATCTTCTATCACATTTTGACTTGTGGCCTTCAATATTCTACCATCCTTACAAATGGCCTTTAATAAAATACTCCAAAGTGTTTACGCAATCTAAAAATTAAGCTCAAAAAAGGAATCTAGATGCTCGTAAGAACCAAAAATCCATTAGACCCAACCTAGGTTACAAAATGAAGGATTTAGATACGAAAACCGAAAATGGTTATCTAAAGCCCTTATGATGTAAACCTACCTAAATCTAGTAATCTTCCAACAAAAAGATAACAAAAGAGATGTTAAATGCTTCGGAAAATACATGCATTTGACGTCTCATCAAACGATAAGAAATGTGACTGCCCATGAGTAACTTATATGCACATTCAACCCGAGAGCTGGGAGATTCACAAGAAAAGGGAACTGGAGAATAGTTAAAAGGTTAGTAAAACAATATGCAAATTATTAGTGTGATTAATTACATTAACATTTCTATAGTGTTATGATGACCCCAACATCTAACTTAGGGTACAAGGGGAGAAAAAAATGCATTGCTGGGGGAATAAAGTTCCTCACCGATTGAGTCATAGGGGTTATAGTTTAGCGGTAATTGTGCTAGTAAAGTAACGTTTAGAACAAGATGTTCAAATTGCAATAACTGGTGGGATGACAGAATATGAGGCAAGGGCTTTGGTGTAACCAATTTGTGTGGATGACATTGAGAGGTGCGATCTATTTCTCAAAGGCCAACAAAATAAGAAGGGTCTATATGTCAAGAATGAAGAGATACTATTTTCTGAAAGAGTGGTACATAAATATTTAGGTGAATATGTTATTAAATTTAACTATATTAAGGTTATATCAAAATAACAAATGTATATCTATTTATGTTTTAACTTAGGAAAAAAATTAAGAATGATAAATTGCAAGGGGAATTCATTCCAAGGGATAAACACGACATTCTTTGTGAATCCACGGAAAAACCGGATCATCAGGGCCAGGTTAGCGGTGTGGGTAGTTTTTTGACCCACCAGCAAGTATTTGGGATTGTATGGTCCTACGATGGAGCGGAACCCTTGAGAGTCAATTCTTTTCTAAAAAAAACCCAACTCCTAGACAAACGAATTGAGCAACAAGAAATTGTTATTCGGAAATTGGTCCAACACATCAGTCTAGGTCTTCCAGAAAATTTAGAGGACTTAATGCCCAATTGGACACCTCCATCTAGGGGTTCACGAAATTCTCCCTGAGATGTTGAGTTAAATCGCGGGGCAATTGTTCAAAATCCAAGAATTGATAGACAATTGTTTAATCCCGATAACCTCGACAATACCACCCTCACAATTGAAAAAGGTACGAAGGATCATTTTTGAAATTATGTGCCCTTGAATTAGGTTTCATATTAATACCTATTTTACTTTTGTTATAGAAATCATGTCCGTGTGAACTGTACATTGATAAAGACATAGACGACAAGCCTCCACATGTAGCCGATGAAGTTTTGCATGAGTTAATGAAACATTATCACTCCATACCAATTGTGGAAGGTCTCTTGAGGGTTTCCTTGGAGAATCCCTTGGTGATGGTCCCCCTTTTGCCAATCCCGGATGGAGAATACAAGAAAGTTGGGCCCCTTCGGGGAATGTTCCCTTTTTGACCCCGTAGACTTACTTACGCCAATCCTATTAAGGATAGAAATTTGAAGGAAACAAGGCCTTTATCACCAAAATAGGTGAAGATATTACCAAAGCAGGTCAAGTCGATTCCCAAATCGGTGCCAATAACACCAACTAGGGTTAGACCTTCACTGGCAAGAGCCCACGTTCCTCAAGACTTACCAAGCTTTGTACGTGTCCTTTGTAATATACTAAAATACCATGATCGAAACTCAACATACACATTCTCTGGAAATGAATGTGTATTCGGATGTAAACGTGAAATCATGGCGTTATAGAGTTATTTTAAAGACCCGTGGAGATGTGAGCAAGTTAATCAAGCCATGATGTCGATCTACAGCTTGTGAGTGATTTTATTTATTTAATTTCTAAATTCTTTTTAAATTTCATAATCATTATTACAATTAATACCTACTATGAAATTGTCCAGGTAAATGTTTTTTAACAAGTAATCAAAATAAGGGATGGATTGCATACATGTGTTAAGTGATGATACATGAAATTGGTTGTACAAAACAAGACGGGATTGACTACATTGCTAGATTGCCAGAATGGAAGGATAAGATGCTTTTCGTTGTGGCATACATCGAGAGGTTTTTCACTACTTTAAATTTCTTTACCAACATCGTTTCCACAAATTTGAAATAATAAATGAATTATTTTATTCAAGGACCATTGGATATTAGTATTCATATTACCCACAAAGAAACGAATGTATTGGGTGGATCCCCTCCACTTCCAACCGTCCAATGCATTCGTTGAGATTTTGAAATCTGCATTGAAGGAATATAGCGAGCGAAAAAATTGTTCGTTTCACGGGGTTGAAATCAAGGTGGTCTACCAATATGTTAATGTCCCAAATCTGTCCCAAATTGTTTGATGCAATAGTCTTACTAATTTATGTTTCTTACATATAGAACAAGAAACAGGTTCAAACTTGGGAGTGCAGCTATTACATCATGTTATACGCGTCTGAGTGCATAGACAAAGTCCAGGAAGATGTACTTGAACTTGACAAGGTAATTGTTCAATTGATCGTGGAAATGTTTCTAACTAGCCTTTAAGCCATTTTAATACTATAATGTTATTTACATATTTTCAAAAAGGATTGGAAGCCCTACTTGCAAGAAGATGTAAACAATGCGTGGCATTCATTGGCTCATCATCTAATTCTCAATTGGTCAGAAGCACTTGAAAATCCAAATATTGGTAGGGACACTTAAGTTAGATAAGCAGTGAACCTTAAAAATGTTGAAATAGATTTGTAGTGATTTCCATTCCTACCTATATATTATTGCTTGGCTAGTGTTATATATAGATTTTTGTTTCGGTGCAAGGTACTACTGTGTATTGATTTAAAATTGTGGCTATGTATTAAGCTGGTTTTTATGCCAGTAGTATTAATGAAACAAATATTTACCAACAGACCAGAAGATATTTCCGAAATCAGAAAGTTTCCCATCTCTTACATGTTTAACATGATAGGGCAGAAAATGCTTTTCGAACTCGGAAAAGTCTAACGGAACAGTGTTTCCGAGCTTGGAAAATATTTTTGGAAAAAAATCTCTTAAAAAATATCCCAGAGAGAGACCAAGAAGTGGACACGAATTCAGAAACTATTAATTATTGTACGAAGAGATGATACCATATAGAGAAGTTTCTGAGTTTGTAAAATATACCAGTTTTTGAGCTTGTAAATGGATGCAAGGTATTAATGAGGTACCTTATTTTCCAAGTTCGGAAATAAATTAAAGGCGGTTTCTCGTGGAAATTAAAGGCAGTTTTTAACCCGCCTTTAATTGCAATTTTAAAGGCGGTTCTCTGAACCGTCTTATTTTCATATTGATTAAAGACGGAGCCAGCAAAGGCACCTGAAAAGTTCCTTTAAATTTCTGATAGAGCTACCTTTAATAGACCATTTTTACAATAGTGTATATATAGACTAAGGCCAATTAGGGTTAGAGCTAATGTTCATATTTTCTCTAGACTAAGGCCATAGTCTAGAGAGGGAAAACACTCTCCATTTTCTCTAGATTTCTTTTCTCTTCATTTTTTATTTTCCTTTTTTATTTTCCTTTTCTCTGGATATCTGGCTATCTTCACACTCTTGGACGTAAGCATAAGATATGCTTATATTATTATATGTGAATGAATCAAGGATAAGAGCCATTTATCGATAATGTTATGCAAATACCCCAAGTGCTAGTTTATATAGTTTATTTCGTTGATTGCGTGTTTGTAGTTTATAGTTGAAAATTCTCCTCAATGGTTGTTTTACCAACACTCTTTAGTCCTAACACGTGGTCAGATTGATGACCCGACCACGGTTGTGCATAGCTAGTTATTAAATTCCTAAAATCTCAGTGGGCGACCCCAGTACTTGCCACTATATACCATTCTTGGTAGCATAGTAGTAGGAACTAAAGAAACATATAAATTTTTATCTTTGAACCTTAAAACATAGAAACCCTCCTCTCATGTCTTTAACAACGTATAGGGAGGGAGCAGGTCAATTACCCTGAATTCGAAGCCAATAGATGAAGAATCCACACAAGAAGAAGCAAAAATGCTAAATTTGAGAGAAAAAAGGCTTCAATTTTCGAGTTTCACCAAGAGAAAGTGAGAGTGAGTGTTTTTTATAGATATTTTAATGAGCTAAATGAATCCTATAGGTGTGGAAATTTACTATGGATAATTATTTTCAGCAAAGAAGGCGATTTAGAGGAGGAGGTACAAATGAGATAAGGATGACATTTTTGAAATTAGATAGTGAAAGGGACAAAAGTACCAATCTATTTATGCATAAGGGAGGTGTTGATGTACTATTAACACCAACAATTGTAGAAAGCAAAGGTTTTGCTAAATTAATGGGTAAAAATTTCACATTTTGGATTAAAATTTAAATTTTCGCAAATCTGGATTCTTGACCCAAAAATTGCCGCCACACGAGGCCTGACACGAGGCTACTCTCATACTGACATGGGTTTTCACGAAGCACCCCTCGTGAAAAAGGGATTTGCACGAGGCTACCCTATGAATAGTTCCCTCTTTTCCTTCTTCCTCCCTTTTTGAAGAAACTTTGTCACCTAACAAGCTTTATATCCTTCCACTAAAAAAGAACGAGACTCAAACTCAAATTCATCAATCAATAAGGGTTTCATCCCAAAATCCTTTATCCCACACTAAAACATGCAAAATCTACCTACTGAAGTATATCAAAAGCAAAGGATGAACTAGCACACTTTTTTTATTGTTGTCCTCAAGACTAATTTCTTTTTAATGCATTTCCATTGAAAGAACCTACCGTTGGGTCTCTGGAGTCTTCATCAGCAACTCCACCCATGATGACATCCTTATTAAGAGATATCCACAAGGTACCATCCTTACTTTTAAGCGTTTTGTTTTCCAAAAATAGTGAGTATCCATTCCTATGTCGAGTCCTTAGCTATTTCATTGGGTCTAGGAGGTGGTCAAGGGTTTTTTACATCCTCGCCACTCTCCACTAACTGCTGCATATTAGTGAGCATAGAAAAGCAATCCAAGATAGACAAATCATCACTAACATACTGCAAGGCACTAGTCTCATCGATATGATCATCACAATTAAAGTGCAAGGTGGGATTTCTTTCATCACTATCATAGTTATCAAAAATCTCATCAACTCAGCTATCTTCATCACTATAATCAAGAGCCACATCAAGTGAATCGTCATTATAATCATGCAAGAGTTCTCATACTGGGCAATTTCTTCACATAAGGTAATTCCTTTACACAAAAGAGAAGGATTAGGGGAATTACGCTTAGATTTGTAATTATCAAAACCTACCATGTCCATGTCATCTTCTAAGGTTAGTGTTCCCAAATGAACATTAATCTTAGTCCTTGATTTTTTAAGATAAAACCTCCCTAATAAAATTGAGGGTGCACCACTATTGTGCGCAACATCAAGGACATAGAAGTCCTCCGGAAACATCAATTTGTCAACTCAAAACATAACATCCTTTACTAGACCCCGAGGACTAGCTTAGGAGTGATTGATCAATTGACCAATAATCCTAGTCTCCTTAAGTTCACCTATTTCTAAGTTCTCATAAATGCAAGACAGTATGATAGTAATAGAGGCTTCCAAGTCTATCAGCATTATTCACCAATTTACTGCCTAGGGAGATAATAATTGAAAACATTCCTGGGTCATTACATTTTGTAGGAAATTTTCTATGATTAATAGTGGAAACTTCCCCTATTTTCAATTTCTCTAACTTCCTAGTTAGTTTGTTCCATTTCTTAGTGCATGCAACTTTCAAAAATTTGGCATAGGAGGGAACATGCTCAATTAAATCCAATATTGAGACACTAACCTCAATCTTATCGAAGATCTTCTAAATGTGCTCATTATTGGTTGCCACCTTTGGCCTTCCCCTAAGTACACTAGGGAATGGTGGTGGAAGGTTCACCCCTGTCTCGGGTGTTGGAAGCTCCTTGATGGGTTCTTCCCCCACAACCAATTCATGTTCCTCTAAGTTGGTTTTGTTGCTCTCTACGATGAAGTCATCCTCCTATAATATCTTTCTCTCGGGCCCACACACCTCCTTCTTAATTTTAAAATGCTCACATTTCTCAAATTGATCTCCGGTTGGGAAGGACACTTGCCGAACTCCTTAGCTTCAAGTCGACTTACCGAAAAAGCAAGTTGCTCAACTTATATTTCAAGATTCTTAATGCTAAAAAATTCCCTTATCTCAAGATCTTCAATCACACACGCCTTGTGCGCTTCACAAAAACATCTTGCTTCTTAGCCAATAAAGAGATCGCATCCAAGATCTCCCCTCGATCCAAATTTTAGAGTGAGGCATTTTTGATAGCCCTTCACCCCTTGGATAGGGTTGAGGTGGATTGTACCCTTGAACTTGATCATCCTTTTTCCAATGAAAGTTGGGGTGATCATGTTACCTCGGGTGGAAGGTATTCGAGTAGGGATCTTTCCTTTCGCCTCCTTAGTTCCCTCAGAATCGTTGCAGTTGTTTCCCCTTACCGAATTGTTTCCTATTGACATTGTTGAATTCCAATTCCTTCACCTCTTCCAAGTCTCCCACCACTTGTGGACAAGCATCAATGCGATGATCAAGACTATAAATGCCGCACACCTTGACTTGTTCAACTCTCCCATTCATAAATTCCTTCATCATAGAAGCAGGAGCTTGAATTTCTCCTCTAACTTGTGGGATTGATATGGTTCATCCACGGGGTTCACTCTAGATCTTGTACCAAATTTCCTTACTCCATTGACCATTTCTTCAAAGAGTGCTACTGCAACCTTTGGACTTTTGTTGGCGATTGAACCGTTGCAAGCGGCATTCACCATACACATGCTATCATTACACAACCCTTCGAAGAAATAGTGGACCAAGTCTCCCCCCTTGAATGGATGATGAGGACAACTTGCCAATAGTATCTTGAACCATTCACAATAATCATAGAGGGATTCATTAGAAAACTGAGAGATATTGGAGAGCTGTTTCTTCAACCCTGTAGATTTTGAAGTTGGGAAGTATTTCTTGAGAAATATGCACTTCATGTCCATCCAGGAGGTAATGCACCCGGGAGAAAGGTAGTATAACAAATCTTTGGCTGCAACCCAAAGTGAGAAGCGAAATGACCTCAAATTGTAATCTTCCTCTGAGACTCCCACCGACTTCATGTTGGTAAAAACTAGGTGGAATTCCGAAAGAGGCTTATTCGAATCTTCACCGGCCATTCCATGGAATGATTGAAAGGAGTTGATTCTCCAAATTTGGATCCATTAACTCCCTCAAAGTGTTGTTATCTTTCGCCATTTCTTTGCTTTCTTTGGCTACAAAAACTTGTTCCTGTGGAACCTCCGGTTTAGTCCTACCTTTCTTTCTTCGCCTACCACCTGCATATTCATTTGGAAAATGTAAAAATCCTAAATAATTGGTATAGGTATCTACCATAAACTGGGATTAAACAGTACCCAACTAAGAACAAAACTAGCAGAAAGGTTAAAAGTACCTGGATACTATAAAGAAAGCTCAACAATAAAAATAAAAATAAAATAAAAATAAAACAAAAATAAAGACAACACTAATTACTCTAATAACACACTATGCAAGTTAAATACCAGACCATTAAACTTACGTCCCCGAAAATGACTCCAAAAATTTGACCTTCTCCCTCCCAACGTAACTAATAAATCAAGGGAGATCTACTAAACCGAGATGAGGCTGTGATTGAAGATAGAAATTTAAAGTGCTGCTCCCATTCCTACTACTATGCTACTAAGAATGGTCATTGGTGACAAGTACCGGGGTTGGCCATAGAGAGTTAGGAATCTAATAATCAACTACGCACAACCATGATCGGGTAAAAGCTCAAGGACCAAGTCTCGACACTCACTTTCATTGTAAAAGATTTAATGACACAATCCGACAATAAACCACATGTGAAATCTTACAAGATTTGTTCTTCACCACTACCTACGGATGCATGCCTGAGCTTGCAAGTTGATTATGTGGAGGAGGTGAATGCCATAGGTTTTCAAGGAGGCTAAGGACATTAAGGGAACCAAGGAAAGAAAGGGTACCAAGGTGGTCAAGGCTACCAATCATGGCCTTAAAATCTGGGTAATTGAGATCACCCAAATCTTCGATATGGAAATGATTGAGGAAAGAAATATGCCCCACAATACTGCCCTCAACAATAACAATAGCGGTCTCCACAAAACAACTTCCCGAAGCTCCAAGACAAGCCCTATGATCAAGGCAAGATTTTGGGCTTATCAAAATATGAAGTGATGCAAGCCCTTGGGAGCTTGGGCTTATGTGCGGAGAAAGCCAAAAAATTATAAGAGAAGACTGAGCCGAGCATAAAGAACTTGGAAACTTAAGTGATCCAAATGGCTCAAATCATGAATCGGATGGAGACACGGGAAAAGGGCAAAATTCCTACCCAACCTGAGCTTAATCCTTGACAAAATGTGAGTGCCATCTCATTGATGAGTGGAAAGGAAGTGAAAAATCCCCAAGGAAAGGTTTTTGTTGAGTGGGTGCTTGAGAAGGAAGAGACTCTTGAAAAGAAGGACGAAGAGTTGACCAATGAGAAGGTGAATAAGGGGAAAGAAATCAAGGTGGAGCCCTACGTGCTGAGGCCGGGATCAAATCCCAAAACTTCATCCCCACCTCACAAGAAAGCTAAAGTAGCAGAATTCCATATCTATGTGCTGAAACCACTATTTCTGGAGGCCTTGAAGGATATGAACAAAGGAGGACAACAAAGACATCTACAAAGTCTTTTGCCGGTGAGAAGTAAACATTTCACTCTTGAATTATATAATAAATTCCTAGGTATGCTAAATTTCTCAAATAATTGTGTACCGTCAATAGGAAACAAAAAGTGAAGAGTAAAAATAAGAGTGGAAAAAGTGAATATATCTCTGCCATTTTAATAATGAGTTACCTCGTAAATGTAATGATCCAGGAATGTGTGATAGGGGGAAAACATGTTGTCCATTCTAGATTTAGGTGCTTCAATTAATGAGATCCCATATTCTTTATATGAAAGTCTATATCTAGGAAATTTGCACAAAGACTGGGTTGTTATCTAACTAGATGATCACTCTAGCACATACCCACAAGGTATTGTGAATGATGTGTTGGTGAAAGTGGGATCTTTAACATTCCCCTCCGATTTTTATGTCCTTGATATGAAGGGTGACAGTCATGCAAAACCTGTTCTATTAGGTAAGCCATTTTAAAATACTTCAAGGAAAATTATTTATGTACATAAAGGAACCCTAACCATGGAGTTTAATGGGTAGAAAATAGAATTGGACACTAATAATTATATAGATTATCCTAGTTTATACCAACCTTTCCAAGGTTTTAATGTTGTTGATAATATAGAGCAAGGTGT
Organism: Rubia tinctorum; assembly: GCA_032355605.1. NCBI lineage: Eukaryota > Viridiplantae > Streptophyta > Magnoliopsida > Gentianales > Rubiaceae > Rubia > Rubia tinctorum. The sequence goes on along the minus strand of JAULKM010107850.1, from coordinate 12,964 downwards.
ATGTGAGCCCAATGATGGTAGTTCCTTCAATGTTGCCAATGCTTTGAATGATGCTTCTATTGCCAATGTTGTTAGTACTAACTTGAAGGAAAACAACAATGATGAAGAATCACTTGGAGGATCAACATCCAACTCCTAGCATGTGTCCATAGTCAAACCAACAAGGGTGGGGTTCCCTCTTTCGAGTGAAAAGACTTCGGTGGTAGAGTGCAAACCACCGCCGAAAGTTCTTAAGTGTTTATCTCTTCAAAAAGGAGAGAACCCCTAAAATTCTCATTCAATTGAGATTACCATGGAAAAAGGAAGTTATTGAGCATTTTGAGGAAGCATGAAGAAGCACTAAGCTACGTGCGCCAAGTTTTGTTGCGGGATGATGTGGACCCCAAATGTTTTTTTGATTCATGTGATGAATGAGTCTAAGTAGGGTGAATTTGTATCGACAATTTTAAATAAACTTGGTTTAGATCATTTAGATCGTCACTTGTAACTTTCAGTCGAAGTTGGTTCAATTTGAGTTTTTGTCATTGTTTTCGTTATATTATCTTGTTCTTTTCATGGTTGTGTTTTTTCATTATTTTGTAGCAAAGATAAGTGCATTGAACTGGATGGATGAATGAAAGAGAGCTTAAATAAAGGAAGAAAAGTTTGGAGAATTGGTAATTTGATTTTTTTTCTAAGTATTGGGAAGCTCTATTGGTCGCGAGTCATGAAGAATAGGGGAATTTTACCCTTCCCATCTATTGACAACTCATGATAATAGCATCGCGAGTCGCGACCAAAATCAAAAAGTGTTTGATAAAAATGAGCTTTTAGACTAGCTTATTTGCAAATATCGATTGATCAGTCGCGAGTCGTGACTGAGGTTCGCGAGTCACGACACTGAAGTTGCGAGTCATGATCAAAATTAGATAGTTTCTAAAAAAATGGGCTCCTTGACCTCCTTCTTATTCGAGAGTCACAAAGAGAGTGTTGTGAGTCGCAACAGTTCCTTGTGAGTTGCAATCATTATGTTGCGAGTCGCGATGTTGTGGTTGACATTGAAGACTGTTTGACTCCTTTATCGTGAGTCACAACCGTGGACTCACGAATTCTGTTCAGTGGGTTTTTAAGACGGGCAAAACCCATCCTTTTCCTTAGCCATTTTCACTTCTTCCGTCATCCTCCACCTTGAGCCGCCACTCCTCTGCCATACCAACCACAAAGCTGCCTATTTCTGGCCAAAAATCACCACCTTTCCCTTACCACTCCATTTTTACATCACATTAACCCCCTAAATCAACCCAAACATCCCAATGAATCAGAAACCCTAGATTTTGAGAAATTTCAAATTCCCCTTCATTGAGGTTGTGAGTACTTGTGGTTGTTTCATGGATTTGGATTGTGGAGATTATGTTTATAACTTGATATTGGTATGAGAATGATAGAAATTGGTTATGTTAGTATAATTTTGGCCATGAACATAGTAGTGATTGAAACTGTTGAGTATAAATATATGCTAAGTAATGTTTTTGGCTATATGATGTTTTTTTGGGCATCGCATAAGTAAGTTTTAGCTATGATATGATCTCAAATTATTGGTGATTGGAAATATTTTACCACACCTGGCGAGATAAGACATAAGTGTGTTAGGGACTTTATCTAGCAATAGACTTTTATTGAATTTCACATGTATTAACATATGAATGTTCTTGAATCATTATAGTTACTTTTTTTTATTGATTGTAGTGTGTCGGCTATATCATTTTGATTCTGATTGCTAAATTCCATAATGAAGTTGGATGTTTGTCGCTGTATGTTGCATACTTTCGTGAGATAATTTCATAGTGATAGTTGCATAATTATACCCATTATTTACTTGTGCATTTGACTTTTTTTTTTCTATGGGGATAGCCGTGTCTCCAAAGAGATAGAAGGTTGCTCAAGGTATAGGTCCTTCTGTTCCACCTCTACCCCCTCCCCCGGTGTCGGAATCTACCTCAGTGCCACCATCTGGGTGCTCAAGGTACAGATCCTTTTGGGATCACTTTACCACACATAAGATTCAAGGGACCAACTTCATCGATGAGAAAGCATTGGAAACTCTCGGTCTAAAGGAGCCGATTCACTATCTTCTCGACAAAGGAGGATTGGTTAGGTTCATGGGCAAGAGTGCTCCCATCAATAGGCAGTATACCCTGGAGTTCCTTTTCACGGTGAGGGTGTACAACTCTAGGAATGGGGAGCCATGTGAGAGGTTCATCCGGTTTCACCTCAGTGATGTCTCTCGGGAGATAACCATATCACCGATTGAGGCAGCATTTAGTTGGGATACGATAGAGGTTAGGGCAAGATGGGATCCACAAGCCCTACCATAATATCCAGAAAGATGTCCAATTTTGGTTCACTATAACGAGTAGGGTTAGGGATGCCAGGGATAAGAGTAACATCATTATCTATTCCGCCCTCCAATTCGAGCATAGATTCTTAGTGAGCAGGCTGTTTAGTCAGGCAGATCCGATCAATGTGCCTAACGAGGACCTCTGTATTTTATGGAAGCTGAGGAGTGATGGAATGGGCTACGGGAAGGGGGCCAAACTGTAGGTTGATGGGTTTATCAGCATCGCTGGGAAGCCAGAAGGGGAGATCTACATGGGAAGCATGATCACCCTCCTGGAAAAGCACTTATACCTCACCGACTCAGAAGGTTTTCAATGTTTGGGTAGAGGTTCATCATACCCCATCACCTTGGTGGGATGGGTAACTTCCACTTTATCAAGCCCACAACTATCCCGAGAATGTACCATTGGCTTTATTGGAAGAGTGGTATCACCTTCATGAAGCTCCCTTAGGCTTAGCGGACCAAGATGGAGCTCGACACACCAATTAATGACTTGGTGATAGACCCGGATGCACAGTGCCAGACAAATTTTTAGTGGGAGCTTATAAACTTATATCTAGAGCTAGTCCAGACTGAGAATGATGTTCTTCCATTCACTTAGAATTTTCAATAGGATGGACCACATTCTCCACCTCAGACTGGGCCCAAGCCAATGCAGAAGGAGCCCATGCAGAGCCAGTTTTTGCAGCCACCCCACACTTCTACACCCGACTGCAGGGCATGATATTGGACCACAACTTGTTTGTCTCGCAGAGCTTGATGGAGGTGGATAAGGTGATTGATCACATCACATCCAAAGTTTATGAGATGCAGTCGCACTTTTGGTGGTGCCCCGGGCCCTGATCTCGAGGCAGCAAGGCATAGGGATCAGCGTGAGAGGAACGCAGATTGGGTGCTCTACATAGGCAACGCTACTCTGGAGATGGAGGTTCTTCATCATATCCTTGATTGTGAGCATTTCATGCCTCATTATGATTTGTACTATTTTTGCCCTTTTGTGTCTACATTGAGGGCAATGTAGTGTTTTAAGTGTGGGGAGGGGATATATCTTTAGACATGTTTTTGGATGCTTTTGGATTTGACATTTGTAGTCTTCACATGTGGATGCTTTTTGCTACTTTGGATTGGAAAAACACTGAAAAATAAAAAAAATTGAAAAATTGAAAAAAGTAGAAAATGAAAAAGAAACAAAAATAAAAAAGCAAACCCACTAAGTTGAAAACCCGAGAGGGAAATTTAGGCAACATTGGGGGCCCGGATAGGTCGAAAACCCAAAAGGCGATGTAGGTAATAATGAGAGGCTAAATCTGGGTGAGACGTGAGCCAAAAAAAGATGTTTAGCTAGGATGAAAACCAGAAATGGCTCCTAGGCAAAATGAGAGAAAGATAAAAAAGTCTTTTGTTACAGTTCTACTCATTTGCTGGCGTTGGAGTCATAAGGTGTGGGTAACATGTGGATGGATTGGGTAGCCTAATATCATAGGAATTCTTGTGATTGGGTATCTTAGAGGGGGAAAATGAAGTGGGATTCTCAATTCTTGATTCATTGTGTACTTCATTTTTGGTTGATATATTGGTGTAAAGTGAAGTATTTGCTTAAACCTTCAATATGGTTTTAACTTCACTTTGTGCCATTATAATTTTGGATTTTAATTCGGGACATGGAAATTTTTTATGGGTATTAGTGAATTGATACGTGGTAGGTTTGGGTAGATTTAGGAATTGGGGTTCAGTGGGAAAAAATTCTCATTTGATCTTAATTATGAGATTTATGACATTGAGAGCTTTTGTGAGGTATCAACTTTGGGGAGTATTAGTGTAGGATGTTGATATGTGGATCTCTTTGTGTTCTTGAATCTCTTCTTACTTGAGGACGAGTAAGGTTCAAGTGTGGGGAAGTTTGATGTGTCCATTTTTTGTGGTTATTTTGGGACATTTTGGACTCACTTTTTTTGCGCTTTTGTTATCTAGATCATGTGTTTTACCTCAAAATTCTCTTGAGAGTTAAGAGAGATTTTTCACTCTTATGACTTTTCTAGTGAATTTTGTGTGACTGGGCAATAAAACCGAGACATGAAAACCGAAGATCGTTGAAGACTATGAAGTTAATCTTCTGAAGATTTGAAGACTTGAAGATTTAGAGAGAAGTGAAGAGGAAACTAGGAGAAAATAAGAAGAAAGAAATCAAGATACTAATTTTGGGCTCTAACTCGACTCGCAAAGAATTTTTCACGAGTCGTAACGGACAAGTGGCCAGAATTTGTCGTTCTTTTTGTTATAAAATAAAAGGAACACTTTATCTGGTCTACACCTAGCCCAGGCAGCTGGCTTGAAGGCCATACCAATCTCAATTTACGAACAATCAAAGCCATTCAGCCTAAGGTTCAAGTTAACCACGAACTGACAAAGGCGGAGGATAGAGATCGTGGACCTAACCCTTAACCGAGAGAAGAAGAATGAGGATAAACACGTAGATACGAACCGGAAATGTAGGAACATGGTATGACCCACAATCTTAAGCCCTAGTAATGGGGAACCACGATCACGCTAGGCTATAAATACAACAAGAGAAACACTGGCTCAGGTAAGTGATACTAAACTGAGAAATTCTAGTTCTCTAAGGAAAAGACTGACTTGATAGTCAGAGTGATTTCCCCGAAATTATTTTCGGGATCTTTTTTGCAGGAGGAGATATTTCCCAGTGAATAACAAGTGTTCTACTTGGTTGTATTTGCACATCATTGGCGCTGAGTGTGGGGATTTTTTTTTCATTCTAAGATCCTACAAGTAAACAATGGTGTTCACCAGAAGTGAGAAATTCTATAATCACCAGACACAAGAATAAATAATTGGATGCAACAGAAACATGCATCCTAGCCAAGATCAAGAGTTCCTCCCAAGTAGAGAATGTGAATGTTGTAAGGAAGATAAAGAGGATGATAAGAAGGAAGCTGAATCCCCCTACACAAACCAAGATAAAGAAAGACGAGCATTCACAACATTCTTAAAGGTGGACAGTGAAAGTCTGTATAATCAGTTTTTAACCACCCTAAAGCCAAAATCCACGAAGGTAAGCAAAAGACAAAGTCAGGTGCAGGAAATCCTTAAATACAAAGATGAGTTAAGAGAGATTGTAGCAGATGATCATGCAGATAAATCAACATTGGCACCATATCTTCGTGACTTCAAGATGCCAAAGGACTTCAAATTACCTTTGCATGTTAAAATCTATGATGGAACCACAAACCCGACGGAATTCTTGCATTCCTATCACGATAGAATGAGATTTCACGATGCGGATATAGAGTTGGTATGCAATGCATTCTTTATCTTTTTATCAGGGATAACAATTACATGGTGTGAAGACCTACCATGTGGAAGCATTAACACTTGCACACAATTTTCAGATTTGTTTTTGGGCTGCTTCTATTAGAATTAGAAGCAGAAGTTCACAAAAATAATCGCACACCTAAACAACATAGCTCGCCGATGTGATGAGAGCCTCGCGGAATATTATAATTGGTTTATCACCGAAAGTTTGCAGGTTCAATTTTTTTGTTCCAATCCTCTTTGAGCGCATTTATGGGGGGTATGTGATTAGGATATTTCTACAAAGAACTCATGAAAAACATGCCCAAAATCCCTAGAGAGTTTCAAAAAAATATCAAGCAAAATGTGGGAACTGAGGAGGCAAATAACTACAAGATAGAGCAGGAGCGAGGTGATAAAAGCATGATGGAAGATACACAGAAGCGTTTTATCAAGAAAGGGAAAGGAAACATCCTTTTCAAGGGAAGAGAATTAGGGATGCAGGCCGCATTGTTCCAAGAGACACTACTGACGAAGTCAAGAAGGGAAATATGGCAAGCGAACAAGGAATTATTCTGCGAAACGGCACCAATTATAACACCTCTTGATAAATATCGAGAGAATATTACTATGCTTTTCACAAAGACCATGGCCATAACATCGAGTATTGTAGAGATATGAGGAGGTAGATGGAGGAGAACTTGAGGAATGACTATTTGAGACAATACAAGAAACAGGATGGAGGAAACCTGTACAATGAAGCCTACAAGGCAGGGAGCTCCATGGCAAAAATCCAAGGGATAGAGAACACGCAGAGAAACAATCAGAAGATCACACTAGCGGTGGATTATGATGAAGATACAACAATCGAAGCTCCAGAAAGAGTAATCATGTCTATACATGGGTCAACTGAGTCGCTATCCAATAATTCTTGGAAAACCAAGGCTAGATATTCACCACCACAAGAGACTGCTGATAAGAGGCTTCGTTCGGATGAGACAATCACATTTAGTGAAGAGGATGCGGTTCCCAACGTCTCACCTCATAATGACCCAATGGTCATCATCATTAAAATTTGAAATACAACAGTCCATAGAATATTTGTAAATTATATAAGTGCATTTGAAATCCTATTCGTTGATTGCTTCGATCGGCTGGGTTCAAGCGGATGGATCTAAAAAAGTCCACTTCCTCACGTGAAGGATTTACAGGACCAGCAGAGACACCCTTGGGTAACATACATATGCCTGTTACCATTGGTGAGAATGATATAAATTTTACAATCATGTATAATTTTGTAGTCATGGATGCGCCAAATCCATTTAATGACATCATTGGAAGACCCTGGATGAACACAACAAAGGCGATATACTCTCCATACCACTTAGTAATAAAGTTCCCGACTCTAGCTAGAATCGCAAAAATAAGAGGAAACCAACAAACACCGAGGCAGTGTATGGTCATCGCGATGAAAGCAGGAAAAGTTTGGAGCAAATGAAGATGGTTGGCACTGTCTCAAATAAAAATTTACTCGGGTAATGTGACTCAGCAGTAAATCTGGGAGAAGAAACCAAAGTCATCACTCTGGATGACAAAGACACTTCTAGGTGCATCAAAATAGGGAAGCATCTTCCTGATCTGGAGAAATAAAAGGTCATAGAAATCTTGCAAAGTCATAAGGACATATTCACTTGAACTGTATAGAACATGGGAAGAGTTGACCCAGAAATTTCTACCCATTCCCTGAACATCAGCGATTTAGTTAAGCCATTTAAGCAAAAGCAACTATGCTTCACCAATGACAAGCAGAAAGCAATTGAAGAGGAAGTAACAGCTTTGTTTCAGGCTGGTATTCAGAAGGAGGTAAGATGTCCAAAATGGTTGGCGAACAAAGTCATGGTAAAAAGGTGGACGCCGGCCGGAGAATGTGTATAGAATTCAGTGATCTAGACAAGGCATGATCGAAGGATTGTTATCCCTTTCCTAAGATTGATCAGCTAGTCAAAGAAATTTCAGGATACGAAGTCCTAGCATTTTTTTGATGCGTATAAAGGATACCACCAAATACTGATGAATCCAAAAGACGCGGAGAAGACGACGTTATTAACAAGCTTTGGATATTTTGTTATATGAAAATACTGTTTAGTCTAAAAACTGCAGGAGCAACATATTAGAGAGTGATGGACAAAGCATTTTGCAGTCAAATAAGATGAAATGTGGAAGCATTGTTGATGACGTGGTCGTCAAAAGTAGAAAGATAGGCATCTGCTTGGAGGATTTGAAAGATATATTGGATACACTAAGTGGGATAGGAATGAAGCTTAATCCTAAGAAATGCATAATTAGAGTAGGCACATGAAAATTCTTAGGATATAGGGTCCTCCAGGGGAATCGAAGTCAATCCAGAGAAAATACAAGCTATAGTTTGCCTTCCTCGACCACGAATAGTCAAGGAAGTACAAATATTAATAGAATCGTTGGAAGCACTCAGTAGATTTTTTACAAAGGCAGCTGAGAAACATTTCCCACTCTTCAAAGTCCTGAATAAGGTAAATAATTTTAGCTAGAACGAGGAAAGGCAAAAGGCATATGATTCCTTGAAGTATAAGCTCTAGGCATTGCCTACATTGAATTCACCAATCTCGGGAGAAATCCTATATCAATACTTAGCAGTTTCAAAGAATGCAATTAGCTTGGTTCTAGTACGATAAGAAGGCCAAAAAATATATTGGCATACTACATTAGTAGAATACTAAAAAAAATGAAGAGAGAGCATACATGCCAGTCGAAATGCTAATTCTAGCTTTGGTATACTCAGCAAGAAAGTTGTGAACCTATTTCCACATTCATCGCAAAGTTGTCTATACTGATCAACTAGTCAAGAACATCCTCAACAAGCTTGAAGCATCCGGTAGAATGACAAAGTGGGCTCTTGAGTTAGGGAAATATGAAATCAAGTTCCAACCACCAAATGCAATCAAGGCATAAACCTTAACGGACTTCATCGCAGAGATGACGAGCAAGGATGCACAACATGCAAATGCGAAGGAAAATCTTGGAATCAACAAAGACAAATCCAAGTGGGAGGATGTTGCATGGAATTTTTTTGTGAATGGAGCATCCATCAATGAAGGTTGCAATGCAGAACTACTGTTAGTTAACCCAGAATGAGGGGGGCACAAGTATTAACTTCGTTTCGATTTTTCTCCCACCAACAATGAAGTGGAATATGAGGCTTTATTATGTGGCTTAGATCTTACAATCAACATTAAGGTCAAAATTATCAAGGAATTTAGTGATTCACAGATAGTGGTTCAACAAGTTCGAGGAGACTATGAAGTGCGGAAAGATCTTTCAGTTCGCACAACATGAGTTCTCGAGGTATAGATCTTGGAACTTCTTGAAATAAAGTAAGCAAGCTATATATCTTGCAAATAGGCAAATATGCCCACATACGCGACAAAATCAAGCAACAGATCTTGCAAGTTTGCATAATACAGACCCTAATTTCGCAACCTGAACAACAGAAATAATAGCAAAACATGCTAGCAATATCATCAACGGAGACTAACTATAAGCTATGTGACGTTCTACGGTGAAAGTTCAAAAACATAAACACGAAAACAATAGATCTCTTGGATGCATCAACAAGCGAACAAGAGGAAATGCAAAACCACAACATTTTATGTTATTAGATAGGAAAAAAAACTAAGTTACGAAATACGATTCAATATAAGGTACTACTTCGAACAATTTTAAAAAACCGATACATTAAATAGAAGAAGATAAAGAAAATCTATCAGGGCCTTGATGCTCGAGATGATTCAAAGGATAAAGCTCGACCACGACGACGAGGTTGTTCAGTTTTGCAATGAGACTGCCCAGCCTTGCAATGAGATCACTCAGCTTCTCACTCATCTTCTAACATATTGTCATAAATCACTTTCATGTATAAGTAGGCAAGATGTCAATTTATACCCATTCATTCCATATAGTCAAGATGCTTGACGTAATACGCCTTAAAATCAGTTATGGGGCCAAATTCTTCGTGATCAAGTCGCACGCTCATAAAATCAATAGTATCCTAGTAGCTCTTATTTGTATCCATAAAATTCTTCACTTCATCTTCTAATTGGTGAATATGAGACCTAACAACTTCTGTCAAATTAATCCTCCACTAGCCAATATTCATCGATAGGTTCCCATGGCCAGTTCAACTACGAGATGATGATGGAAAGGCTTAGATATTATCCTTGTATTAAACACAAGCTTTCTCAAGTTGATGCACACATGAGTCAAGACGATTACACTCAGCATAAAGCTCTTCATTTTCACTACAAAGCTGAGTGCTTATGGAAAATTGTTCGTCAAATTTACCTTGCCACCCGACAAAAGAAGAAGAATAATGATTACAAACATTCTATTTTTATTCAATAGCTCTAGTAAGTAAATATATTTTGATGAGGCTCGCTAGCCTTGCTCGAAGGAAAATTCTTATCTTCCTCCTATTGCCGAAACATTCTAACCATGCTCAACTGCTGGCCCTAAATACGGTTGTTTTGTTTAGCATAGAAGTCTTTCTGTTCGCAGACAGAATCTTTAGTATCCTTTAAAGTCTTCGCCCACCCAAATTCAAGATCATGGATACCAAGTAACATATACTTCAAGTGAATACCCAAACATACATCCCATTCGTTAACACATTGAGGAAGAGGGAGCGAATGCATGTATACAACAATAGATTTCAGATAAAAAAATCTACGAACTATATCCTTGTCCAAAGATTCAATATTGTAGCCCTCAGGGATAAACTGGCTATAAGGGAATATCGTAGAAGAAGTTGGAGATGATGAGGAGTAAGGAAGTTTCCATCCAAGGCATAAAGGTATGGATTCTAAGGTGCAAAAGATACCAGCAGATGTACGCCTAACATGGTCCTTAGATATAGACCGAGTGCTTCACCCAACTTAGTAGGACAAAATGAAGGAGAAGACTTAACCTCAGGGTCATGATAAAAATGAGTATTAGATCCCAAATAGTCGAGATGTTTCAAAAACTTATGATCAACCAAAATATCAAATCCCTGCATATAACCAAGTATGAAGAGAACTTGAAAAATAATAAACGCAAATCAAAATTAATATCCATAAAGATAAAAAGTACACACATCCATCAGAATACTGTCACAAATTACAAATAAGAATTTTAGAAATACATAATGCTAAGATCCACTAACATTAGAAAGGGAAGGAGAAGATGCTGGACAATAGCAGCAGAGCCCTCCTTATTCGCATCCTAAGTGGTGACTTCAGTGTTCACACTAGCCTAAGTGTTTGCCTCAGCATTTGTGTCAGCGTTTGAGTTAGAAGGAAGCTCAGCAGTTCGAGAACCAAAGGGAAAACCTTCAAAATAATCAACTGCGCACTCATTTAGCTCATCCACAGAAGGAAAGCAAGGAAAACTAGTGAGATGGGATAACAAGCCATATAGGTGACCACCATCAGAAATGCTATTAATAAACCCCTTATTATGTGTAGAATTATATTCCTCCAACACATTCTGAGACTTAGCCAACTTGGGCAGTTTCTGAACCTTCGCGGTGGGGTTCAATTCTTACAGCTCAACCAGAACCTCGCAGTATCCAACAATGCAAGCGAAGGTAGAAACTTCTTGAAAAATATCATAGAAATATTTTGTATTCACCATCCGATCAACGAGAACCTGAGGATACCCAAGCGAAGCTGGGCCATTAGTTCGCATCTCTTTCAATTCAGAACGCAGCTCTTCAACTTCCTTATCGATAGCCAAGGCACACTCCTCAACAGAGCATACATGCTCCTCAATAGATTTAACAGAGATATTTAAAGAAGTGCACTTTGCTTCGAGAGACTGCCATTTTTCTATGAGTGAATTGTCTCCTTTGGCAAACTCAGCAACCCGCTCACTGACAAGCTGGAGACTCTCACCAACCTTATTTTCATAAATAAACAAAGATAACGGTTAATCCTCTCAGTTGAGAAATACAAATCTAAATCAAAAGATAATTCTTAAAGAACATACCGCAACCATCGTCTCATGAAATGACAGTTTAGACAAGGTGGTAGGAACAGTACCCTATAACATTAAGTGGATAATGGTAGAAGTTAAGGATTGGAGTGGGTAATGCGCTCCATTTTATTTCCAAGGTTTTCGGGGACCCACAGGTTCGATCCCTCGTCTTTCTTCTGTTGGAGGTCTCATTGGTGTTGTGAGCAGCTACATCTCCACCTTCTTTAAGTATAGCCTCAGAGGTTATTAGTTTCGGATTAGCCTCGATGGCATTTTCAAGAGAGACAACAATTATGCTGTGTTATCATTTGTGTTAGTAGCCACAACTTTCGGCTCCTCAACTTTATTATCAAAGATAAATTTTCTCTCCATAGAACACTTGGTTAAATCTATGTCTGCAAATCAGCACACAAAGCAAGTCATACGAACACATAACAAAAATAGGGCAATGGGAATAGTAAGAAAGGAAATATAAGTACAACAAGGTAAGAGGAAAAAAACGACAAATAAACACCTTCGCTCAGAGAGTCAGCATGGTGAAGGCACATTGAAAGTTCACTGAGTGTTAATACAATCTTGGATTCAACATTAAGGCCAACACCAGCCTTATGAAGTTTTTTTACTTAGGAACATTATAGTTCTAGTTTGGAAAAGCTTGTTTGCTCCCACTACTATGATTTAGAAAGGAAAATTTCTCACGCCATTCACCACATCTATTGGGAAATCCACTGACAAATTTAACAGTTGCAATAACTGGATAAAGGGTGAATTCATCAGAAAAGTTTTTAACTTTGCAAAGCTGATAAAGGGAACAAAAAAATCAATCTAAAAGGTGACTTAAGCTTCCTTGAACACATGATAGAAGACAAAAATAATTGAAACAGCTTTAGGGTGAGGCTGAGATAATGTGACCTGATAGTGTGATAGTAAATCTAGAACATTCTTAGGTAAAGGAAAGTGAGTCCGAACTTAAGTTAGTCTAAGTAGCGGGAGATAAAGACGGAAGGAGGGGAGAGAATTCTTTCGGAAGACTCGGGAGCTTTAAGCTCATGTGAAGACAAAAAAAGGAAAGCTATGCGTTAAACTTTCCAGGTAGTAGTTGGAAATAACACTATCAATAGTTGAAGAACCTGTAGGGTGGTTGGAATCTTCCTGATGAGACGTCAAATGCATGTGTTTTACGAAGCATTTTACATCTCTTTTGTTATCATTTTGGTGTAAGATTGCTAG
>JAULKM010107832.1:0-23809 GCA_032355605.1 Rubia tinctorum | reverse complement strand
GCCCATGGCCGAATTCTTCTAGCCCAAAAACCAAAAATAAATGTTTACAATGATCACACTACCTCATTAAAAAACCCAATGGGAAAAAGTGTATAGTGTTCTTCATAATGTCTTCAGTTGATCGACAAACTTGAATAAGTAATCCAAGTAGTTTCCGACTACATCATGAAGGTGATCAATCAAACATTCAATGCAGCATCTCTAAACTTCATTTTTGACCTTGTCATAGGTCTAACCATGTCACTTAGAGGATCACGAAAAAAATCCTTGAATGTTTGATCAAGACGTGAAATGTCTTCATTTATGGTGGTAGTCGTTTCAGGATCTCCATCAGATTAATTTGATCGATTTTTGAATTGGGGTTACAAAAAAAATGTAGCACTCCAAGGGAAGAAATCCAAGCGACTAGTTTTTGGAATATTGAGCTAGATTGTGGGCAATTTTATTTTTTGTCATGGAATTTACTATGCTCTTAGGCTTAATTTTACACTTTTGCAATATGGGCGAAGATAAATGCCTTACCATATCATACCAAGATTAAAAAATAACGTGCATTGTAATTAAGTTTAATTAGAGACGAGCTTCCAAATATAATTAAAGAAAGTTTGTGAGATTAAGGAAGGAACTAGGTGCAAATACTATTTTTTGGAAGTGATGGGCATAAAAACAAATGGGGAACTAATGCTTCTGGATCATAAGAATCTTACTTTTAAAGAATCCGAGTCAAAAAAAATTGCGGATAATTTTTTCCTCATTTTCACGTAATATGCGAGTTTTTACTACTCTCTCTGTCCCATTTCAAGGTGCACACTTTGAATTTCATCATTTGACTTAAAAAATATTTAATATTTAATATTTGTGAAAAGTTGATATTCTGAAAATATAAATAAAAACGAATCTAACAAAGTATCACACGGTAGTATTTACACTTAAACACCAACTCAATTTTATGGGCAAAGTTCAGAAGTTTTGACTAAATGATTGTTAAATTGCAGCTTGAAATGGGACAGAGAGAGTAGTAGACTTGATTATTCATTTTAAAGTTCTTAACACCAGTGGAGAATGACCTATTAAAGGCGGAGTTCAAAGGCGGTTCCGCTAAATTTTCCAGGAACCGCCTTTTAGGACAGATTTCGAGCTTGGAACTTCTTGTTTCTGGGCACTGAAAAAAAATTAAAGGTGGTTCCAGTTTATTGGAAGGTGGTTTTGAATGAACCGCCTTCTATTGATATGAATCAAAGGAGGTTCACTGAAAAACCGCATTTGATTGTGTACAATTAAAGGCGGTTGTGCAAAAGTGACTTCTAATGTGATAGGTTCCGGACTCGAAACTAGGATACGAATATGGTTCCAACTGAGGAACCTTTATGGATGAGGGATGTTGAAAGGACAAGCATTTTTACAAATTCGTAACGTCCTCTGATCGTTGTCCCGAGTTCGTAACTTCTTCTGGAGGATTGGTCATCATTCCTTGCTTCCCCTATTTCCTCAATAACCTGCTATAATATGCATACCACTTTTTTTGTTATTAAGAATTTGTACTCACACAAGGGAAAAAAATCAAAACAGACACACAATAATTTTGTATTAATTAAATTTAAAAAAGTAAAGTGAATTTAAGATAAAGACATAATACTTTAGGTAGACTGCTACAATTACAACCAAAATAAACAAAGATCCTAGCATATCCTAATGAAGGCCTACAACATGTCACACTAATGATTATCATATGAGGTGTGGCGTCTTTGACTCATTGAAAGCTCACTCATAAGCACATTGTTTCTTCTCGAGCTTCCATACTCGATCCCTGAGTTGCCATACTTAGTCACGAACACGTCTGAAGCAATTCTTCATGGTCTTCGTAAATCTAGGGTCAGACTTCTCTGAAAAATCATTTTCCAAATAAAAATTATTACAAGATAAGTGTTTTACATACATATATTTTAAAAATAATAAATGTACCTTGTTCAACCCTTTCTCTCTTGTGAGGTTCAGCCGCATCTATCGTTTGGTGACACCACTGGTTCTCATACAGTATCCATTTTTTCTTCAAAAAGTACTGCTTTTCAAAGTACTTGCAAGCCTTCTCCTTCTCGTGAAAAGCTAACCCGTTCACACCGCGCAAGATCAATGTAATTAAGTTTCCATAAGGCAGATTATTTATTAATCTCATTGATGTAGCTACACATGTCAAGTACTTAAAAATTACGCTTCCAGGATTAACGTTGGCCCACTCAATGACATAGTAGAACATCATAAGAGTCGAGTAGTTTGGCTTGGTGATGTGATCAGGATTGGGTACTATAGACCGAGCTATTACATCGTACACAATACGTTGGTCTATTTCGAGTTCCTTTAGATAAAACGATTCTGGTCTACCTAGATCATGAGAATTGTGTCTAAAGTATTTCACACTGCACGCAATATGGTCAATTCTAGGATACTCATCATTAAAAGGCCATTCCTCCCCATGATTAACGTCATCTAAAGGTCCGTCCATCTGGACCCTTGTAAAGGCATTCAATTAGTTAATTGATAATCCACATGCTAATTTTAACATTATACCCGTTCACCCTAGTCCAATAACTACTCGAACCCTCAACCTCATGCAAATTGGCATAAAATTGACATATCTCATCAAAGTAGCTAGGTTCATTCAAACTAAGAAGTTTAAGGACATATTGATCTTCAAACAACCTAAGGGGGTCCTCTAGCCCTATGCTTTTGTACACATTCAAATATATAACGTAGAAATCCAATAATTTTCCTAACTCCCTTAAAGCATTAAACCTAGTATGAGCTTCAAGAGAAACAAACCTAGCTTCGTAGCCCAGATTCCTCGGTTGGTTTTTTCTCGTGGATTTGGAACAACGACCGGTGACCCGTGCAGTTGGATTTGGATAAGACATTATGTGAGGAGATGTTTACTGCATAGTTTGAATTTGGGGGGGATTTGAAGTTCCACCATCGAAAATCGATTGGGGTTCTGTGAATAAAACCCAAATTGATTTTTTTATATAGGACGCAGGGTTCTGAACTCGGAATAAATTCGTGGTCATTTATCATAGGTCCAAATTTTAATTCCTACTTCATAACCAAGTCATGACCTTTTATTGGGTTTTATAAAAAATATATTCAAACCATCAAGATTGGTAGATTGTTCCCTGAAATAACGTAAGAGGTTGGAAATTAGGTTTTAGACTCATAACAGGTATTTCGTGCTTTCCTAATGGAGATCAGATTCTATTCCAAACTTGAATCTGGTTTAGGGAAAAATGTTAAGGAGAAGATAATCAATTTGGTTCTTGAAAATGAATAAGAGGTCGGAATTTAATTTCCGATCTCGTAAAATATACTTTCGTAGCTTTATAATGTTCCTCATATAGTCTTTCGAGTTTGTAACTAATAGTTGGAAAAAATATATTGAAGACATAGAGAGTTGAAGATGATCAGTTCGGTTTCTGAAAATGAAAATGAGGTCGGAACTTATGTTCCAGATTTGTAAGAGATATTTCTGTGGTTTCATTATGTGCCT
The DNA here is from genome assembly GCA_032355605.1 of Rubia tinctorum. Classification (NCBI taxonomy): domain Eukaryota; kingdom Viridiplantae; phylum Streptophyta; class Magnoliopsida; order Gentianales; family Rubiaceae; genus Rubia; species Rubia tinctorum. The sequence continues at coordinate 20,274 of JAULKM010107832.1, read as the reverse complement.
CGGAACGTCTTCCAAGCTCGTATATCATATTTGGGGAAAAGATTAAAGACAAATAGAGTTGAAGATGATCAGTTTGGTTTCGGAAAATACAAAAGAGATCGTAACTTATGTTTCCATAGCATAACTTATGCACTTTGGGTTCTGAGTTCTTAACATATTCATGGAAGCCATTTGTAAAGGAAAGATTGAGTTCCACTATCGGAACCTATTCGTGAAGTATGGTAATTTCAAAACATCCTGCCTTCATTTCTACTAACAAATTTATAACCTAAAACAAATAGATTATAGGAGACTTGAATACTTTTTTGAAGAACAATATCTAAACCAAATAGAAGAAGTGACCTCATGGTCATTCAAACAATTAACGCAAAATATCCAAAATAAAAGGTTGTTAAACACTAAACTATTACATTCAAACAAAATGTTTCACAATCCATCAACAATCAACTTAACATTTCTTCAATTTTGGAGTCGGTCTTCTTAGGGTTAGCATCTCCTTCCTTAGCAGGTTCAGTCTCAGTCTTATCGTTCTCTGAATAGTCAGCCTTGAAGTTGGGCATTCCCTCATCGTCGCTAAGCACAATATGGAGTTCGATCGATTCTATGAATTTGTCATGCCAAGCTTCGGACGCGACTAGCTCTGCATTAGCAGCGCTGACTTTAATTCGAAGACATGACATGTACCTTTTCATGGTACTCATCCACGAACCTCGGCTATCTGCAAAATATAACAAACCATTGTCAAAAACATATTAAGGGAACTTTAAAAAATGGAATATATTTAAAATTGAATAACTGTCAATACTCGCGAGATGAAGATGCATATGCCTTCTCCATCGCAGCTTCCCTCCCTCTTTTTCTTGCCCTAGTGGACGCCCAGGGAATTGTGTGATACACATATACACCCTCATCGTTCAAGCACAAATGCTTCTAGTCAAACTAGGCCTCATCATAGTACTCTAACTACAATGGTTTGTCAACGGGCACAACCTTCTACTTCTTAATCAGCGCCGTGATCAAGCCACGATAGGGAAGATCTTTCTTTTTACCCGTCTAGGCCTTCAACATATACTTTAAAGTTGTATATCCCGTGTTAAGCTTCACACCCTCTATCATCTAGTAGAATAACATGAGGTTTCTGATTGTAGGCTCACATGAATTACCCCTCTACGGTAGCATATTTTGAAAAATCCACTCATAAACCAACCTATCCTCAGCAGACAACACCCCCACATCGTACCTCTCTTCCTTCCCCGGTCCCAATCCCGACCTAGTAAAATATTTGTTAGCTATAGCCACTGGGCACAACGGGATTGTCTTTGTAACCCCAAGCCAGTTCTGTTGATGGAAAATTTCTAAAGCCCCCCTCCCTTATAGACAAACTTAAACTTACTAGGGTCAGTATACTCGCAACCTAGGGCATCATTTATGGAATACTTTGTGAAAGGGAATTTTCACACCTTTTACGATTTTCTGGTTTTTATTACTACTACATTGTCCTAAATTAGCATAAAATTGTAGGACCTCATCATAATGGACAAGTTCTTCTAAGAGGAGTAACTTGTTAAAACCCGATGCCTCAAATTTACTAAGCAAATGCCCTAGACCTAGTGGCACGACATCCGATGCACAGATAAATTTTAAGTTAGTGCATTTTCTACGATTTAATTCCACATAGCTTTGCTCGGCACCCGAATTGAAGAATCTCTGTGCGGGTTCAGCTTGTTCTGGAGTTCGTTGTTGACTACTCGTTGACGCATTCCCACATCTACCGTCAATTTTACCGCAGCAATATCTAGGACCCATTGGCTAGTAAATTTGAGGAGAGGAATTTGTTGGGGTTACGAGTTTGCAAATACTGGGGAAATAGAAATTTGGGGATTTAGGATTTGTCAAATTGGATATGAAACCCGATCCCTAATTTTTTTATATATAGGAGACTAAGTTCCAAACTCGGAACAAATTCTGTCGTATTAGACATAGAAAAGATGTAGTTTCGAGTGTGGAAAAATTTCTATTATAACCATTCCGAGTACTGAACACATTTCTTGGCTTAAAAAATAGGGTAAGAAATGTGGTTTTCAAATGGGTAATTAATACCCATTTTTTAGCGCGAGTTCCCACACATTTTTTCCTCCAAAAACCCTCCAAACACATTCTTCATCAAATTTTTTAAACAAATCTCTCATACATTCTCACTCTCATTGCTATATGTCCTAAAGACCTAGTTTTCTTCATCTCTAAGACACATTCTCTAAAGAATCACATGAAGCAGCTATGATTTTGGTTAGAGTTTTCACAAGATGAAGCTAATGGTCTACCTTCACCATTTCAACATCTAGTCCTCATATATTGTTGGAAAGGTACAAATAAAAGTGTTGGTGTTTTTTTTATGTGATTAGCTTATGAATGACAAACCCTTTTAAATTTCTTCCTAAGATATATATAGATGGTGTGTGCCATTAGATCCGCTTATAGTTTCCTATTTAGTATTGTCTTCTATTGTGTTTTAGTGATTTCCAAGTGAAATACATTGATTGTCAATTTCAAGGAAAAAGGCTCGAGAAGAATCAACGAGTTCGCTCGAGGGACTTTTCCAATACCACCGGCGATGAAGATGATTAAGAAGAGGGGCCGGTGGAGGTCTTCGTAGCTAGGACACACTGTAGAACTTTAGAAAGTAAAATGGAAAGAAGGAGTCAACAATGTTAACATTTGACCAATGAGGAAAATGTTTGTCTGAAGAATATGCTAAGTGGTCGAGTTGGGTAAGCAAAATGGGTAGAACAAGGGTCGACATCAAGTACGATAACTGGCACGAAGTCCCTAAAGAATACGTAGACGTCCTTTGGATGGAATGCAAGGTACCCAATATCATTTCTTACTTTTCTTATGCTTATACCATTATCGTTACGTCTAAGGTTCATATAAATTGAGGTACATGTATTTGATTTTGATTTTGTATATATTTTTTAGAGACCATTTGAAATTGATTGTCAAAATTTGGATAATTTGAAGAAGAAAACAATGGCCATGCTGTCAAAGAGTTGGAGAGAACACAAGTACTCATTGTCTAGAGATACATATTGTTTAGCACAAAGGGTGATCGTCCATGGTTGACTTATATGCATATTCAACCGGATAGGTGGGAAATTCATAAGAGGAGAATGTTGGATAATGAGGAAAATTTAAGTGATTTAAATTATTTTTTATTTGTCTCTAGATATTACTTTGGTTGTGCATCCTAAAAAATAGGGAACAAGGGTGGAAAACAAATTAATGCATTGAAAAACAAAACACCTCATCAGAAGAGTTGTGGTGGATATGGATTAGCGTCCCTCAAAATAGTGAAAGAACGTTTCAAAAGGGATGTTAAAATTTCCATGGATGGGGGAATGAGCAAGGAAGAGGCGAGGTTGTCGGTCACTCCGATCGATGTGCAAGAGATAAATAGGTGTGATATCTTCTTGAAGAGCCGACAAAACAAAAAGGGTGGGTACGATAAACCTCCTATCGTCAAAGTCGTGGAACGAGTGGTAAGACTTCATCTATTAATTCTTATTTCACGGGTGTAATATTTCATTTAATTACTATTCATGACACCATTTTTGTGTAAAGGAAAAGTTAAAACAAGACCAATTGGATGAGCGATTCATTCCATCGGGTACGCACAATATCCTTCGTGAGGCAACAAATAAACCCGACCATCCCGGTCGTGCTAGAGGAGTGGGATCATTTTTATACCAAAGAGAGGAATTTGGGATAGTTAGAACCTATGATTGGGCTAAACCATCGAGAGTCCATGTCTTGCAAAAGGAATCCCTCGTCAGAGACAAGTGGATAGAGCAACAAGATTATTGATTTGAAAGTTGGTTGAGCACAAAGGGCTCCCTTTACCCGAGAACTTGGATGAATTGACACTCGGTTAGACGCCACCGTTTAGAGGATCACGACACTCGCTGGGAGAAGTGAAGAGGAACCAACAACCCATTCTTGATCCCCCAACACATGAAGAAAATAACATTGACAATGTCATTGTGTTGACCCCAAACAAGGTTGGTCAAATTAAATTATTTCATTCATAGCTATTACATTACAAATTTATTTTACAATATGTTTTTTCTCCCTCGCAATGTAGACATCTCAGTTATGTGGGTTATACATTGATCGAGGTGTCATGGGTAGGTCACTACAACTTGCTGACAAAATTCTACACGAATCGACGCGGCATCATCATTCCGTTCCAATTGGTGATGGCATTTGTAGAGTTTCAATGGAAAACCCAAAGATCCTCAAAGCCCCATTACCAATTATGCAAGGTGACTACAAGCGAGTGGGATCCGCACAGAGAATGTTCCTTCTATGACCTCGTCGCCTCGTTTACGTGGAGCCCATCAAAGATCACCATTTAAAGAAGACACCAATGACAATATCTAAGCCAACCGTTAATGCGGAAAAGACTACGATATCCCCTATCACCAGGGCACTAGTTATTAAGGAGTCACCACATTTTGTGAGGATCTTATATGATTTCTTAGTCAAACACCATAGGAACTCTACTTAATTTCGGGTAATAAATGTGTATTCCGTCAGAAGCGAGAAATCATCGCATCATGGACTGATTTTGAAGATCTATGGAGGTGTGGCCAAGTCAACCAGACGATAATGTCCCTATACTTATTGTAAGTTGTTAATCAATTTGCCTTGTGCAGGTTTTTAATAATTTGTGATCATTTTCCCTAATTGATGACATCCAATTCCATTTCAAAGGTACATGTCTTATTTTTCTAACCAAAAGGATAAGGGGTTGATAGGGTATTTGTGCCCGGTGTTTACTCAAGAAATTGGGTGTACTGTTCAGGAGAGGTTTGACTACATTCGCAAAAGTTTTCGACGAATGGATAAAAAATTATTTGTTCACCGTATATTGAAAGGTGATGGATACACACTCATGTCTTTAAATCTAATCCATGAATACATTATTATTATTTTTTATATTTTTCTCCATTGATGTAGGGACCATTGGAGATTAATATTTATTTTCCATGACATGAAGCGCATTTAATAGATGGATCCTCTTCACCATCAACCGTCCGATCCATTCGTTAAAATATTGGGTGACTCTATCGAAGGTCGGGGGAATACGGGTGATAAGGGATTGGACCTAATACAAATCAAGGCGTGAATATATTTTCATATCGCAAAATTCTATTTAGTCATCGGTTATTGTAATTATATGTTACTAATCTAAATTGTATTTATTAGTACAAAAAACAAGCAAATACAAGAGAATGCAGCTATTATGTAATGATATACGCAGCGGAGTGTGTCACACATGTGCATGAGGATTACCTAGAGATCGAAGAAGTGAGTTTTTATGATAAGTATTTAGAGAATGTTTTTAAGCAATGTAACCTGTCATCCCAATTCTTTTTTGGCAAATTTGGCTGTTTCACAGATTTTTCCAAAAGTTGTCGAGTCTTATTCGCAAGATGACATCAACAACGTTAGAAATTGCTTGGCTAGGTATCTTGTGTATTCACGTCCCTCTTCAATTGGGAATCCCAGTGTGGTATTATGAGATACTAGTATTTTAGATGACTTTGTTGTGCGGAATAAATTTTTGATGGCTTCTATTCCTCTCTATAGATTGTTGCATCGTTAGCATAGTTTATAGGTTTTTGATATCTAGTGTCATTATCACTTGTATCTTGTACAATTTGGATATGTTTGTAGAGGCTATTGAAAAGCCGATTTGTAATGAAATTTATGTTTTTACAATACTGTTCGATCGTAGTTCTGACTAAGGAACTAGAATATGTCCACATATACATAGATCTGATTTTAAGAATATAATAGTGTCGCCAAAAAATTTCAGACTCGGAACTATGTCGCCAAAAAATGCATCCTCTGCATCAATATAATAGTGTCATTCCAGAATTGTTCCCTAAAGGAGGAACGAAACGTGAAGACCTAAAACCGTCCGCGATCGTAACAACATTTCTCCTGCTACCGTTTGAGCAATAATTCCACACTTGGAACTTAAAAATCAGTTCCTCAATCGGAACCATTAACACTATTCGACGGTCGGATAGTCAGTTCCGCGCTCGGAACTACACCAGTAGTTCGACTGTCGGATAGTATGTTCCCATCTCGAAACTAATTAAAGGCAGTCCCCGCAAAGGATTAAAGGCGGTTGATAACAGTTTTTTATCCTTGTCATTCAAAGGCGGTTCCTGGAACCGCCTTTGATCACAGGGGATCAAATGTTCGACCGGGGAAGTCACTCTTGTCTGAAGGAACCACCTTTAATAGGGTCTGGTTTACACTAGTGTAATGTTTCAACCAAATCTTGTGATTATTTTTTAATTATTTTCCCATAAATGTGTTGTAAAGTTAAATTTTGAATATATTATGCATTTGTATGTTTACTTATTTGATTTTACTGAATTCTTTTAGTGTTTTAATTTGATGTTTAAATATTTTTATTTTAATGTGTATTTTAATGTTTTTACTTGACTTTTCAATTTGATATTTAACTATTTTGTTTTGATGTTCAGAATTTTTAATTTAACATGCATTTTTAGTGTAAATATTTGATGTTTAAACATTTTAATTTTATTTGGACAAATTTTTGGTAAAGACCGTCTTTCTATAGGCTAGTAGAAAGACTGAGTTTAATTATAATAATAAAAAAAAGATTTTAGTTGTAATATTAAAAATTTATTATGTAATGTGCAGTATTTATAAAGTTCATGGCATAATTAATGCAACCCAGAAATTTTGTCTTCATTTCTTGTAGTTTGTAACTTTAACTTTGTTCTTTCAATGATTTATGAAAATATTTTTTTCCACTCTTTGATTTAAAATTTCAAAAAATAAATAATTAAAACTAGGTAGCCCAAAATCAAAAGCCCAACCCCACTAGGTTCGTTTAAGTGTTTAACCCAGTGCCTTTTGGTTCTGCTTCGCCAATTATGAATTCCCACACCCTTCTTCTTTACCGGAGACCGGAAGACCACGGTACTGGCTACTGTGATTCAAACTTGCGCTACCCAAATTCAACCTGATCAACCGGCAAAAGCATCCGACTTCAAGGTGGACGGAGAAGTCAGAGATCTTTCTGTAAATCCACAACATTATACTTCGGGAAAAACTGAAAAAGCTCTAAAACCTCCGGAAGTGACTGTGAACAGACGGACTTCATCGGAGAAGTCGGGGAAGTTGGAGGCACTGAATCGGAGAAGCCGGAGAAGTCTTGACTCCGGAGACACGTAAAATCTGGAGAAGGCCGAAATATTTTCAATTCAGTCCTTCATTTTACGTGCTTATTTTAAAATTGAACTTGATTATAAAGTACTCCCTCCAGTTTTTTTTTATATTGACACTCTTTTCGTTTTGCGATAATTTTTTTATATTTGCACTTACCTTTTTTGGTAAATACTAGATTGTTTTCATTCGCTCAATTTACTTTTTTACTTTCCCCGTACAATCTTCTACACTAATTTTTTTATATAAAAAGTGTCATTTCTTTGGTGCCAATATTAGGCAACCAGAGGGAGTATTAACATTTAGACCCCGAATTTTGAATCCTCCTATTTCATGTTTTATTTATTTATTTATTTATTATTACCATAGTCTTCCATAAGAGACAAATATTAACTAAAATTCTTCTAAGGACACGTACATTGGAGGTTTCTTTTTTTTATCTCCTTTTAGAATTAGACCACAAAAAATTAAAAAGAGATCATAAACTCCCACAATGGAAGTCTCTTTCTGGTCTCTAACCAAAGAAACCAGACGAGGGTATGTAAAGGAAGCAACCATTTCTGAACTATTCATTCCATGTGCCTGGGACCCGCGTTGTTGTGCAAGCCAACTTTTGTCCCCTCATGGGACACGTGATAGGTTATGACTAGGCCACATGTCCCCACTTTGACCAGTCAATTTTTTCTTTTGCTTTAATTTGGATATGTGACGCCATTTGATTGATCTACATGTTCGTATTAACTCTTTTAAAAACTTTTTAAATATTACTTCAAATTTTAAAGTTTTGTTTTTTTCATTTTAAAATTTCCTTTTTAAAATTTGTTTTTGTCATTTTAATTTTTTTAAAATAAAATAATGTAGAATTTAATTTTTTAAAAATGAATTTAGATTTGGAAAATCTAAATTGAATTTTAAAATAAAAATATATATTATTAAATTTAATATTTCAATTTATTGTGGATTGACAAATTTATTAAATTAAATATCAAACGTAAAATTAATGAGTAGGATAGAGAAAATCAAGTGAGGTCTATGGAGTATTCTCTTAGTGGTTTCTACCATTGTTGGAGTAAAAAAAGAGTAGTTTTTTTGTGTTTACTTTTTGTGAGGTGGAAGAGAGAGAATGAATATTTATTTGAAAGAAACCATGAGAGTGATTTTTTTTTTTTTGTGATTTCACCATTACACATGTTCGAACTTGTGTTCTATCTTTCCCATGATTTTGAATAACTCAGATTAAAAATGGAGAGACTGAGAGTAGTTCCTCACTAAAACAATCACCCTGGCTTTCCTTTGTTTTCCCTGCACCCAAAACAAAACAAAACAATCTCTTCATCACGCACACAAAACAAAACAACCGTAGCTTTCGGTTTTTTTTTCTTTTCTCCCTGCACACGTAAACACCAATCTTCTTCACCCTACCCTTTCATATTTCTTTCTCCTTCTCCCGTAAGCAACGTTATGGCCGAGAGACTCTCTCATGGAACCCTAACACTCTCATTCATCTCCTAACTGTTAAATTCTCTTCTTCCAACTTTATTCTTTGGCAAACGTCGGTGACTCATGTATTTGAATCACATAATTTATTCGGTTTTTTGATGGATCTCTTCCTTGTCCAATACTTCCGGCTTCAAAAAAGTCTTCCTCTCCTTTTGCTTTAGTTGTTTCTTCCTCTGGCGGTGCTGGTTCTGGTTCTTCTTCTTCTCCCACTGATCGTGCTAAGAATACTGAACGAAAGGCTTGGCTCGCCAACGATCGTCACTTCTGTGGTTTGCTGTTTGCGATGTTCTCCTATGAAGCAATGACCAAGGTCATCGGTTGTACTACATCAAAGGAGATTTGTGATCGTCTTCATAGTTTGTATCAAAACGCTTGAAAATTCAGCGTTCTCCAACTTCGTGATCAGGTTCTCAACTTGCGTCGCACCAGTTCTGTTGTCGACTTACATTCCAAATTTAAGGCCATTATTTATAAACTTGCTGTTATGGGATCTCCAGCCTCCAATGATGACCAAGTTCTCTGGTTTTTACGGGCTCTTGGACCTAAGTATAAAGATTTCAGCGATCCTTTGTTGTCCCAGACTCCGTCCCCCCTTTATGTTGATGTTGTTGCTAGAGCTACGAACCATGAAGCATTTTTCAGTCGTTTGCTGGTTTTAGCCCTTCTCCAGTGTATGATGCAGCTCCAATCGCTTTCACCGTTTCAGACCGCGTCGATGAATGCCGCGCGTGGGACCATGCGTCGGTGAGAGGTGGTGGTGCGTGGGGCTCACCCGTCGTGCGTGGTGGCCGTTCTGGTGGCTGTCGTGATGGTCGCAACCCGGGTCCTTATTCTGGAGGTTATTCTGGTCGAGGTCATCCTCATTGCACTTGGTGTGGTCGTATTGGTCACTTTGCCGCTACTTGCTATCACATGTTGGCCCAGGCTCGTCATCCGGATTTGACTCATTTGGCTGAATCTTTTCAGTCTTCTCTGCAGCTGGATCCTTCTTCTTGCACCTCGAACTGGTACATCGATTTCGCACGACTAAGCATATGCGTTCCTCTGCTTCTGCTCTTGAGAGCGTCACTCCATCGACTGGTTAATTCGATGTTTATGTTGGTAATTGTGCGCCTATTTCTATTTCTCATATTGGTCATTCTCAATTTTCTCCTACTTTACGCTTATATGATGTATTAATTGTACCTGCTATTACTAAGAACCTTCTATTTTTCAGTAAGCTTACTAGAGATATGAATGTCCTTATTGCTTTTGATGACCGCAACTTTGCAATTCAGAGCAAAGTGTCCAAAGAAGTCGTGTGCAAAGGTCACAATGAGGGTGGCTTGTATGTTTTAGATCACGGGGAGGCCGCACTTGTTTCTTTTCTACAACAAAATAAAGGGCGCGCATCTTTTGAGCTTTGGCATGCTCGGCTGGCATGTGCCCAACGATGTTATTTCTAGTTTGCAAAAGTCAGGAGTACTTTCTGTTTCTTCCTTATTACCTAAACCGAACACCTGCGCCCCTTGTGTTATGGCGAAGGGCATCGATTGTCGTTTGTTGAAAATAATGAACGTTCTTTGCTTGTCTTGGATTTGGTTCATTGTGACTTATGAGGGTCCTCTCATGTTTTATCTGCATCTGGATTTGCTTATTATGCTTTGTTTGTTGATGACTTTTCTCGATTCACCTGGCTATATCCACTTCGTTGCAAGTAAGATTTTGTTGATATTTATCTGTAGTTTGAGGCTTTGGCTGAAAACCAATTTTTAGCTAAGATTAAGGTCTTTCAGAGTGATGGTGGTTCCGAGTTTCTCAACACTCCTCTTTTCTCCCATTTTGCTTCTAAGGGCATCCACCATCAGGTTTCTTGCCCCTACACTCTGGAGCAAAATGGGCGTACAGAACGAAAACATCGGCATGTTGCGGAAATGGGCTGACTATGCTTTTTAATTCCCATTTACCACTATCTCGTTATGATGATGCCTTTGCCGCGACAGTTTACACCATTAACCGCATCCCTACCCCGGTTTCACTCCCTATCGCCTACTTTTTAACCGAGATCCTATTTACTCTAATTTACACCCTTTTCGGTGTAGGGTTTTCCCTTATGTTTGTCTGGTTGCTTCGCACAAGTTGTCACCTCACAGCATTCCTTGAGTCTTTATTGGTTACAGTTCGCATTATAAGGGGTTTCGATGTCTTGATCCATCATTAGGCCAAATTTTTGTAACTCGACATGGCCGTTTTGATGAGTTATGCTTTCTTTTTGCCTTTTTTGCCTTCATGGCAGCTAGGTCACCCTTTTCGACATTGGATGTCTCTGCTTTCATAGAACCTGAATCAGATTCCTTACCAGTTCCGACTTCTTCTTCTATTGACCACCCCTCTCTCTGTTGGACATGTTCATCTGGTTGTGATTCTCCGGTGGTCCCTCCTACAGTTTTGGTCTTATCTCCACCATCCGGTCCTTCTGCATCCTCGCTTTCCTCATCTTCCGATGGTTCCTTGCCCTCATCACCTTTACAGCCCCATCGGATGACGGCTCATTCTACCACTGGGGCCATCAAGAGGCGGAAATACTCAGATCTTGCAACACACGATTTTCTTACTACTTTACTCTCACAGATGGAACCTACAAACTATCGTTCTACCCTCTGTGATCCTTCTTGGGTAGCAGCTATGGATGAGGAGATTGTTGCCCTTCGGGGACAGCATACTTGGAGTTAGTTTTGCGCCCTTCGGGCGTCAATATTGTTGGCCCCAAGTGGGTATATCATCTCAAATATTGTCCTGATGGAAGCATTGATCGCTATAAGGCTCGTCTGGTCGCTCAGGGCTGATCTCATATTCAAGGCTTCAATTTTGACCACACTTTCAACCTTGTGGTCAAGGCCTCGATAGTTTGCACTGTTCTTGCCGTTGCCACTATGCGCTTTTGACCACTTCATCAGTTGGATGTTAAAAATGTCTTTCTTAATGGCGTTATTGACGTACCAGTGTATATGGCTCAGCCTGTAGGTTATAAAGATCCTCTTAGCTTAGATCATGTTTGTCGATTACGCAAGGCCATTTATGGTCTCAAGCAAGCCCTTCGAGCTTGGTTCCAGCGGTTTAGCAGTTTTTTGGCTCGACTTAGTTTTCAGTGCAGTACTGCTGACACTTGCTTGTTTGTTCTATATCGTGGAACATCCTTGCTCTATCTCATTGTCTATGTCGATGACATTATTCTCACCGGGAATAACTCCACTCTTCATCAGCAGTTTATCACTCGCACTCATCAGGAATTTGCTATTAAGGACTTGTGTGCTCTTCACTATTTCCTTGGCCTTGAGGTTACACCCACTGCCTATGGCCTTCTTCTAGGTCAGGCGAAATATGCTCATGACATTCTGACTCGTGCTGGGATGTCGGATGCTACTCCTGTTACCACTCTATTTTTGCTAAACTCCCAGCTTCTCAGTAGCACTAGTCCTCGATTTTCAAACCTAGCACTCTATCGCTCCTTGGTTGTGCCTTGCAGTACCTGACCATTACTCGACCAAATCTAGCTTTTGCGGTTAACTCCGTCAGTCAGTTTCTGCAGGACCCTGGGGATGATCATTTTTCTGCGGTCACTCGGATTTTTCGCTATGTCCGCGACACTATTCACTTTGGTCTCACTTCTGTGCTGCTAGTTCCCTAGAGGTGTTGACTTATTCAGATGCTGATTGGGCTCGTTGCATCAAGACTCGTCGCTTAACTTATTGATATGTTATTTTTCTTGGTGGAAATCTAGTGTCGTGGAGCGCCAAGAAGCAGCCTACCATTTCTCGTTCAAGCACGGAGTCTGAATATCGGGCTTGGGCGAATACTACATCTGAGGTAGTCTGGTTATCTCACTTATTGCATGATTTTCGTGTTCCTCTCTCTAGGGCTCCGTTGTTATGCGATAAAAACAGTGGCCTTTTCTTGGCCAGAATCCAATTGCTTACAAGCTGGCCAAGCACATTGATATTGACTACCACTTCATTCGTCGTGTCACCCATGTTTCCACTACACTACAAATTGTCGATATCTTCACCAAGGGTCTTTCCCATATTTTGTTTTGGTTTTTCAGATCCAATCTTTGCGTCTCTGAGCATCCAATGCTTCGCTTGAGGGGGCTATTAGACTAGGTCTTGTAGAAGAGTAGTTGAGTTTGTGTTGTTCTCAAACTCTTTCATGTACCTCTCTATATATGTTTCATCCACTCAATAATATTAATTACGGGAAACATTCTCTTCTATCTGTCTTGTACGATGTTGATGTTGTTTGGCCGGGGCTTTCCAGGAACAACTGGAGGTATGTTAGGCATTTATGGGACTTGACGATGTTTGACGGCTGATGAGTCCTATTGTTGTTGTTGTAGAAGTGGCTGGATTTGTGGCCTCCCAGGGCTTGGTAGACAGAGAATTTCTTACCACAAACATCGTATTCGTATGGTCCCTTTGAAGATGAGGCAATCTGCTCCTCATTTAGTGAAGATGAAGCAGTCCCAGTCTTAGAAGATGTGGTGGGTGTCGGGAACAACTGGAGGCATCTTAGGCGTTTGCGCGACTTATTCTTGATTGGAGCCTCATCACGAGTCCTTTTGTTGATGTTGTGACTGGATTTGTGTCCCTAAAGCCCGGCATCGTCAGGAGCGTTGTCATCGGATTCCTCGGATGATGAGCTCACAGGTAGAGCAGGACACTTAATCGAACCATCAACATAGCTAATTAATTTGACAGTCCATAAGACAGACGTAACCTGAGTACGTCAGTGAGAGTAGTTTATCACCATCAAACTTGATGGTGATGCAGTTGATCAAGGCATGAAGCTTAATTGTCAACATCGAGAACAGATCCGAGCACAATTAAAAAATAAAATAACACCAAATACACAAACAAACTTGTGAATGACAGTGGACGAATGGTTTATCTCTTATGCAAGAACGAAGCAGCAAGTGCGTTGCGGGATCACAGACGCCGACGCTTGAAGATCACGACAGCGGCGCGTGGAATCCAGTAAGTCGGCGACGGGAAGGCATGTGCGGTGGTGGACAGATCTGATCGGCCGAGTCCGGCGAAGAGAAATTGACGGCGATCGGACTACAGCGGTGGAACGGCGGGTGGGTGCTGTCGGGATATCGGAAATCGAAGTGGAGAGGATTCAAAAATTTTGGAAAAAGCCAAGGAATATTTAGATAGATCTGACTGATACCATGATAGAATGTAAAACCCACAAATAATTGTGGTTGTGTGTATTCATATATATAGAGTACAAAGGGTATACAAGGTATAATTAGATATGGAAAAATTATGTACAAAAAGACAACTTTCTTCCTTAATCTAATTCTAATTCATCTATTCCATTAGCCTGGTAAGAAGAGATTAGCCTGGTAAGAAGAGACTGTTTTGCCACAGATATCGCATTCATACGACTTTGAAGACGAAGCAGCATCGACTCTTCCACTTAGGGCTGATTTCGCTAGACATTTTGCAAGATAATGTGTGTCGAGCACCGGGATGGATTGCAGTGGCTCTACAGTGATTGCATTGTAAGGCACTATTTCTTGAGCCATTGTTCTGGGTGTGTTTCGGTTAAAAATTATAGAGAAATATTTTTTTGAGAACAGAGTGGAAGAAGTGAGAATGAGTGTGGATATTGTTTGCTTGATGTTGATCTATATATAGGGAGGTTAGAGAGTTGTTTGGACATCCTAAGATCATGTGCAATGGTGAGACATTTCTAAACCCGTTCAATTCATTAAATAATCAATTTCTCTCTTCCACATCAGCAATTGAACCCGCAATTAAATCACCTCTTTTCCCCCCACAGTGGTTGAGACATTTCTAAGCCCACTCCATGGACTCCACTTGATTCTCTCTATCATACTCATTATTTTTTACCTTTAATATGTAATTTAAATAAATGTACCTAACAAAATACATTTAAATGTGAAATTTAATAATACATTTATAATTTTTGAATTTAATTTAATTTTGAATTTAATTTAATTTTGACCTTTTCGATTCCAGAAATTAATTTCAATATTTCAAATTTATTTTATGAACCATAATTAAAAATAACCATATTTTTTTCAAATATGTAATTTTCTTAATTATGACCAAAATTTAATTTTTCAGATTTTTTAAAATTTTTAAATTTTTTCAAAAAAAATCAAATTTTATAAAAAAAATTATTTATTATTTTCGATTGGGACACGTGACACCTCCAGATTGGGCCACGTGTCCCAAATTATTTTTAAAAAATTAAAAAGGGGACATAGGTGTCACGTGGCACCCTAGGTCAAATAAAGAAAGCTGTGCCGAGAGCATATCAGGGAGCACAAGGGTGTGTAGGAAGTATTTAATGCAGAGCCGACTGCATTTGCTAATCCGAATCAGCGCTTTGAGCCCTCCATTCTAGGAATTTTCTGGCTTGATTCCGTCTCAATTTTTAATTAAACCGAAATTGAGTCCCTCACTACACATGCTCTAATCCCAAATGCAATCGCAAAAGGATATACAGTACAATCGTCTGCTTAGATGCGGAAAAGGAATCCCAATCCGAATCGGAAATGATTTGTAAGATTGAGGGTTCCACGGACCGTAATTTGTTTCCTCCTTCACTTCCATTTTTCTCACTTATTTTATGTCATTTTCATTTAATGCAAAGTATTACTCTATCTGTTCCAATTATTTTTACACTTTTACATTTTTGACATTATTCTCAATTAAAATTTGATCGCATATTTAAATAAATATATGAACAATAATATTATCTTAGGTGATATTGTATAATTCTTCGTAACAAATAATTTCTAAATATTAAATTTTTATTTACCGTTATTAAACATAGGTAAAAATATTAGCGGTCAAACATGTTTCTTGAACATCATGATAATGATTACAGTGCAAAATCAATTGGGACAGAGGGAGTAATATTTTTCATTTAAATTTCAGTCGTTATTCCAAGACTTAAAAAATCTTTCCATCTCATAAATTATTTCTCCCTTTGCTTGAAAGCATTTTTTACAACTTCAAAATGCACGCATTAAAAAGACTATATCTATGAATGGAAAATAAGTTAATAAAATTAATAAAGTATAAGGATAGGTGAATCAAATTTATCAAAAGATTCAATGTTAATTAAAAATTAGAACAAAATTCCGGGACATCATAAAGGAAAGTGAGTAAACCACCTAAGATAGAACAAATATATCATTATTTTATGATAAAATATTAAATAATAATAAATAAATACTAGATATATTATAACTAATGAAATCTATCTAAACGCCATCACTACAATCTTTTAACAATGAAAAACATTGTCACGGGGTCATTGATATAGGATTGTAACCGTAGGGTCAATTGATGGCTATGTACTATTCTCTCGTCACTAAATAATATTTTTGCTGACGAAAGAATAGTTGGCATTGGTATAGTGACAAAAAATATTGTCACTAGTAAGAAATTTAAAGATCAATAAAAAACGTATAAATGAATTCTATTACACTAAATTATTAAGATCATATTTTTAAAATTAAAATATAGGTAATATATGTTTAATTTATATTTTTACCAACAACCTATGAAGAAAATATCAAAGTAATAAATAACTAAAACTAATAAAAGGTAAATGAAAAGATAAACAAAATATTCACATATATTCATAATATAGTGTAATTTTAGATTTTAGGGGAATGTACGACTAAATAACAAAAGAGGTGAAAGATTGGAACTATTTCAAGCAGTAAAAAACAGAATGGAATTTGAGGACATTTCTTCTTTACTTATTGATGATTTTAATGTGATAAAATCTATCAATGAGTATAAAGGTAGATCTCAACCATCAACTATCAGTATGTTTGATTTTTTGAATTTTTCTGATGGCAACAACCTTAATGACCTAACAACTGTTGACAACCTTTTTACTTGGTCGAACAATGGATGCTAATAATAAAGTTTTAAAAAGATTGGATAGGGCTATAAGAAATTCCCATTATCTTAATACTATCCTAAGTCTACCATACATGTTCTGATTAGAAGAGAAAACCATGCCGAAGTTATATTTCTTATAATTACAGAAACTAAGTGTCCATGAAAATCGCATCTCAATGGCAAATAATTCAACATAGGTCATGATACTCTATCAAACTTTTTTGACATATTCAATTTTACAATCATGTTCAGTCCCTGTGATCTACCATCTAGCATTCTGACCAATTCTTGCATAACTAAGATGTTATCCGATATCTCTCAGCCTTCAATAAAAGCCAATTGTTCTTCTGAAATACATTTTCCAATTAGATGTTTTAATAATTTAGCTATAATCTTGGAAAAGATTTTGAAATTCGAAAGACTTATCGTCCTGTAATTGGAAAAGGAAACTGTAGTATGTATTTTAGGGATTAATGTGATTAAGGTAAAAGTTATGTGCTTTGGGATTCACACTCCACACATGTATTCCCATACTGCCAATAATAGATCTGTTTTTATTATGTCCTAGGTAGCTCTAAAAAACTTTCCATTGAATGTATCACGACTGGATATGCTATTTTCTCCTGGGCTGAATATTATCCTTTTAAGTTCCTCTATGGTGACCTGTTTAAGAAGTGCAATATTGTCTTCCTTTGTTATTTTACTGGGAATATAACTGAGGAAACAGGTGAGGTCCTGAGCTATTTTATTTGTGTTGGTATCTGTTAACAGATCTTGGAAAAATTTTCCCCAACCAGGCCTATCTCATCCTGCTCAGAAATCCAATGGTTTTATGAGATTTTAACCTTATGTATTTCTAATCAAGATCTTTTATCCTTTACTGAATTATGGAAGAACTTTTTGTTTAGGTCCCCATTTTGCAACCAATTTATCCTAGGTTTTAGTAGCCAAAAAACCTTATCCTATTCCAGGACTAAGTTCAGTTCTACATTTGCTTGGATCAGCAAATTAGAGTCCGCATCATTAGGATTCAAATCATTTTTTGTTCTAATTCAACAACCTTTGCTTCCATAATTTTAATGTTTTTGAAATATCTCTGAATTCATCCTTATTCCATTTTTTCAAAACGGTTTTAAGCCTAGATAATTTTAGAGTTAATCCAAGCATTCCTTGTTGTTATAGGGGTAGGTTCCAGTTAGCTGAGACCATATCCAACAGATTCTTCAAAAGCTTCCAGGGGTCTGAAACAAGGGGACCCCCTTTCCCCTTTGTTGTTTATATTTGTCACGAAATTGTTAAACAAAGGTCTAGAGATGATGTTCCAGCTTAGCTTCATACATAGGTTCTACATAACTCTTTATACGGTTCAAATCACTCATCTGTCATACGTGGATGCCACTATAATTTTTATTAAGGCCACCAAAAATCATTAACCAACTTAATCAGGTTCATAAAGCATTATAAAAATGCTTCATGACAGTTGTTTAATTTTACAAAAAGTGCCTTTTATGTCTCCAAAAAAACTAGCTCACAAAGAATCCAACTGATCAAGAGTATCACCAATATGAACCAGGGTTCATATCCATTTACCTATCTAGGAGTCCCCATATTGAAAGGTAGGAAAAGAAACATTTGTTTCCAGCCACTTAGAGAAAGAACATAATCACAAATTCAAAAGTGGGCGAACAAATGGCTGAATATGGCTGGTAGAGCAGTGCTTATAAAACATGTTTTTTACAGCCATTCCACAACATATATGGTGTGTGATGTCACCGACAAAACATACCATTAATATGTTAGTGAAAAATTTCAGAGACTTCGTTTGGAGCAGCTCAGAAAACTCTCAAAATAGGCACCTGAAAGCTTGGGGTAAGCTTTGCAAACCACTGGATGTTAACGGTCTTCAGTTTAGAAATCTGGAGTACATTAATGATAGTTTTACCCTTAAAGTACATTGTAAACTCCAATTAGGTAATACTTTGTGGCTAAGCTAATTTGGTCTCTCCCAAATAATCTTATAAGATCTAATCCCTGGATCAGAGTTAAAAGAATGACAGTGTTTGCTGAAGCAAACACCAGAATACAGGTAGGAAGATGCTCCTCCAATTTCTGAATTTTAGATTGGATTGGCTTTGTCTTATTAACTGATTACTGGCAGGGTGAGAAAGAACCACCTTACACTGAAAGGACAATTGCTAATTTTCAGTCTCAAAATGACATTGTGATATAGGAGTTGAACCCGAGTTTAAGCCCAACTACCATTGTTTTTCTTCTAAAAAGTTTCAATTTATTTGACCGGGATGATCACTTGATATGGAAGCCATTGACTACAGGTAACTTTTCAATTTAATTAGCTTATAAGGCATTATCAACACTGGTTCTGTGATGGCAATCATAAAAAAGCATGGAACTCACTTTATCCCTGCTAAAATCTCTATTTTTGTTTGGAAATTGATAAACTGTTGTCTCCCTTTCGATGACAATCTCAAACACATAGGATTCAATTTGGTTTCGAATTGCATGAACTGTAATGGTGAGGATTCAGTGAATCAATTATCTTTATGATTGTCAACCGACAAGATTGCTATGGAAAGAAGTGTTTATTATCCTCTCTATTCATGTGGAGACTTTTCCCCATATTTTTGATGCGATGTCATGCTTTTGGTCACTAAATATCTTCTCTAAAGCAAAAAAAAACCTGGCCTATGCAATTTTTTTATCCGATTTGACTCCAAAAGTCGAAATATGTCAAAATTTGAGACGGGGGATTAGTATACACTTATATGCACCGTACAATTGCATCCCAAGTCAGTGTATACCTGTTGTATATTATCATATAATACATCGTTGAATTAGTTATAATATATTGTATACTTTTAAATTATTATATTTTTTCATAATTTTTACACGCACATAAATGAAGGTATGAGTTGTTAAATATTAACATCATTGATTCTAAAAGTCAAAATATGGTAAAAACTCGTGAGACGGGATAATAGGTACTAGGTAGAATAGGCCGTCCGATCTTGTATGTCCGGCAAATCAATTAGACCCAGTTGTATATAAATTCATCAAAGTTCACAAGTTTCCTATTTCGTTAATACTACAACTGCAATTCCTATTGGGGTTGGAATACATGCAAGAATCCCTTTAAATTGCGGAATGGGTTCTTCAGAACGTACTCTATAAATAGTTGATGAAGATCAGCAGAGCCGATCTATCACCATTCTCACTTTTCGACTCTTCCATACTGCTTAGATTTCTCCGCAATTAAGCAATTTTCAAACCAAACCACTCACACATCAATGGCTAAAGAAAGAATGCCTTCCAATGCAGTGCCAAGAAAAGCGTCCGAGACCAAACCTTCCAAAGCTGCACGACAAGAACTCGACAGACAGTTCCTCGCAGATTGTCTGGTCAAATCAGCCCTTCGTGGAACAACTCCCAGAGTCGATGTTGATTCATCTTCAAAGGCACAGTCGCAGAAGGCTCATTCCCACGAATGTGATATCTGCGGCAAAACCTTCTCTTCTCACCAGGCCTTGGGAGGCCACAAATCCAGCCACAACAACAA
>JAULKM010107823.1:0-14713 GCA_032355605.1 Rubia tinctorum | reverse complement strand
CCCCCCCCCCCCCCCCCCCCCCCCCCCCCCCCCCCCCCGAATCTTGGCTGAATTTGGTATTTTGGATTGGAATTTTTGTGGGTTTTGTGTGCAAGGATGTTCGGAAGGGATTGGGAAAAGAAATTTGTGAGTTTTTGATGAGAATTTGAGATGGTGTAGAGGAGAAAGATTTATTTTTGTGAGTAAAAATGAGGTAGA
Organism: Rubia tinctorum; assembly: GCA_032355605.1. Taxonomy (NCBI): domain Eukaryota; kingdom Viridiplantae; phylum Streptophyta; class Magnoliopsida; order Gentianales; family Rubiaceae; genus Rubia; species Rubia tinctorum. The sequence goes on along the minus strand of JAULKM010107823.1, from coordinate 14,515 downwards.
AGAGAAGCGGGATGTTATTTTTAAGGAATAGTCCATGCCATGTGGCACATATCTGGTTGGTTAGTTTAGGCGGCTGTAGAAGTTCCTCCGGCATGGACCGTGTCGCCTGGAATAGTCCGTGCTACTTCAAGTGGCACAGTGCATTCCTGCTGGATTCATGTGCCATGGTCCGCGTCTTATAAACTCAACTTTGACATTTTCCGCCCATTTTCCCTTATTTTTACTTGAAACCATTTCCTTGCACTCAAAGACATACTAACCCACTTTAAATCCATTCCAACAACAGAGTTTTGACAAAGTCATTTTATTAAAACAGGTTTTAAAAAAAATTGAAAACAACTAACACACAAACGAAAGAACAAAGAAAGCATATATTTATCATCGTCATCAGTACTTATTTTTTCACCTTTCTCAAGCATAATTCAATCTCACCTTAGGGTCTCCAGAATCACCATCCACAATACCACCCTCAAATGCCTTCTTGTGGATAGGTCATCATAATTTCCTATCCTTGTACTTTACCTTCGAGGCTTAAAACCAAACATGTCAATTCCTCACATTTGTTGGTGTTTTCAGGGGTTTCTTGGGAAAATGGGGAGGAGAAGGAGGTTTTAACTCCTTCCCCCGTTCCTTAATCCGCTGCATATTAATGTTCTCATATATAGCCCAAGAGTTATCCTTCAACAAAGTTACTCTAACATCATGCATAACATCCCTAGTAGCACTTCCAAAATTTTCAGTTGCAATACTCAACTTGCTCATTGGTTCATTAAAATCATGTGCTAAGTTTGGTTCATTTAATTTACAGACAATTCTCACACCATTACAAGAAATAGATGAAATAGAAACATGCTCGGGCTTATAAATTTCAAATCCAACCTTTTCCCTATCATTCTATAATCGACGTGTCATTATAGAAATTAATATTGGTTCTTGCCGTTTTAAGAAATAATCTGTCCAATAGGATTGGTTGTGCATCTCTATCATGCTTCATGTGAAGAACAAAGAAATTATTTTGGAACACAAGTTTGTCAACCCCAACCAAAACATCCTTAACTTCCCCCCCCTTAGGACTAGTTTGGGAGTTGTCAAAAATTTGGATAACGACTCTATTCTCTTGTAGTTCTCCTACAAGAGACTTTAGAAGAGGGAAAGTGAGATTACATTAATCGGAGCGCCCAAATCAATCATGGCTTCCTTTACTAAGACACCTCCTAGGGTAATGTGAATAAAAAACATACTGGGGTCACCACACTTCTTAGTTAATCTCTTATGGTACAAAGTAGACACATGACCTCCTATGTTCAATTTTCCCACTTTCTTAAATGTATTTGTTCTTTTGTTAGTACAAGCCTCTTTAAAAAATTTGCATACCTAGGAATTTGAGAAATAACCTCGAGTAAAGGGATGTTTACCTCACATCGTTGGAAGATTTTGATGAGACCCTCGCTATCAACTTGTTTGCTTATTTTTACCCTCAATGCCACTGAGAATGGCGGTGGAGGGGTGACCTCCTCGAGTTTGGTCTTAGCGGGCGCCTTTGGAGATATTTTGGGCTTGGTCTCCCCTTGTAAAATCTCCATCTCATCATTGGCATTTCTTTCAACTAATATTTTCTCGGTTCCAACTTTGGTGTTCTTGATGACTCAATCATCTTCTTGATCAGTATCCTTATTGACCTCCTTAACCTCTTTGTCATTCCTCAATGTGATGACACTCACATTTTTCCTTGGCTTTACTTCCAGCTAAGATAGTAGTTTGCCCAACTATCTTGCTTCAAGCCGGCTCAGAGAGGTGGCTAGCTGGCCTACTTGGACTTCTAAGTTCTTGATACTTGAAAATGATCTAGTACCAAATTCCTCAAAGTCTCTCCTTATCCAAGACATAGAGAGTTCATTGCTTTTGGTACATGAGTTATGGCCTTCATCAACTCCCCTCTTTCGGACTTATGGTTGTTCCCTGAGGATTTGACGTCCCTTCACCTCTAGGATAGGGTTGCAGAGGCCTCTAGTTGAAGTTTTGACCATTGGCATTGTTCAGGCATTCCTCGCGGACATCTCTCCATCTAAAGTTAGGATGGTCTCTCCATCTAAGGTTGTACGCAAGTGAGTCCCCTTGACTTACGCAAGTGAGTCCCCTTGTAATTGCATACACCTGTCAATAATGGGGTCGAGCGAGCATATCCCACAGGACTAAACTTGTTTAAGCCTTCCCTTCATAAACTCTTTCATCATAGAATCAAGAATTTGGACTCCCTTCTCTAAATTGAGGGAAGTTGAATTTACATCATCATGTACCTTCACCCTTGAATAATTCCCAAATTGTCTCGTACCATTGGCCATCTTCTCAAATTAGCCATCGCATCCTTGGGGCTCTTGTTCCCTATTTATCTATTACAAGACGCATTCAACCTACACATGTCATCGTCCATAAGCTTTCAAAGAAATAGTAGACTAGATCTCCATCCTTGAATGGGTGATACAGACAACTAGCAAGCAATATCTTGAACCTTTCTGATACTCATATAAGGTCTCGTCGGGGCATTGAGAGATTTTGGACATCTGTTTATTCAACCTTCTAACCTGGATGTTGGGAAAAATTTCTTGAGAAACTTCATCTTCATATCCATCCATATAAAGATACAATGCAGGGGAAGGTAGTAGATCTAATCCTTAGCAACATCGTTAGCAGGCTCTAAGATTTTAGTCTTCCTTTGAAACACCTTGGGGATTCATGTTGATGCATACCAAGTGAAACTCCGAGTGGTGCATGTTTATGTCTTTACAAGGGGAGACAATGTTCCATTCCCGAGTTGAGCTCGCATGTCACATTCACGGGAAGTGATAGAAATATGATGCATATGGGTTGGCTTTTTGATGTAGCACGTAATATAGGAAAGATGAAAAGCTATGGTTTGCAACATAAATGTCGACTTTTATTAATCATAATCAAAACAGGGATAAAATTACATAAGAGTGCCTCCTATATTTCTAGGAAAATAAATCTCCTAAGGACAATGGGAAAAGGAAACTAAACCTCTTAAGGAAAAAGGGAAAAGGAAGCTAAATCTCCTACGGGAAAGGGAAAAAGAAATTAAATATCCTAAGGAAAGGAAAATTCCTTAATTAAATAAATCAAACTAGATGACAAAATTAAGGGAAGCAAATATTTTAATTAAATGAAGCAAAAAAATGTCATAACATGGTTTCACTTGTCCATAAATACCAACTCTTATGCCACATCATTCTCTCGTAGGTCAGAAAAATTTATCCCAGAATTTTCCAGTGCATCATCGTTCGAATTGTCACCCATGTAAAGATGACGAGGGGTGCGCGTTTGGCCTCCAGGACTTCCTTGAAGTTGAGCACTTACTCCACCACTATAATCTAGTCTGAAAGTTCCTCCATGCGTCTGGTGGTGAAGGCCAGCGTTGCGCAAAGAGTGCGACAACTAAATGTGCAAGAACCATACCCCCATGACTTTCTCGATCTCTTCCTTGACCTTCATATCATCATCATAAATTGGTTCACCAAAGAAATATTTCTTGACTTTCTCGATCTCTTCTTCGACCTCTATGCAATCATAATAAATATCATAAATTAGTTCACCAAAAAATTCTTGTGTGACTTCCTCGTTGTCCAGATATTCTTTCGCATTCACCTTGTCGTGAAACTCGGGAATGTCCATTTTGAAATCCGATTCCCAATGTGTTTCACTCTCTCATCCGTCTGTGTGCAGTATGACTGGGTGTTGAGCGACATGGTTTGGTGTGAATGGGTTGTCATCATTGATATCGAATCCGTCAAGGGGGATGGCTTCAGCCGGGTGTTGCACGAGAAACACAACAACGAGCTGTGCGAGAACCTCTATTTTTGACGTAATCATGCAATTTCTTCACATCTATAAACATATTCTAGATCAGTATCACGATCACGGATGCCTCCATGGGGTCAACGAGGTGCCATGGCAGGGATCAGAATAGCTCTGATACCAACTTAAGTAGTACGTAATATAGGAAATATGAAACGTTAGGGTTTGCAACAAAAATGTCGATTTTTACTTATCATAATCAAAACAAGGATTAAAATTACATAAGAATGTCTCCTATATTTATAGGAAACTAAATCTCTTAATAAGAACTGGAAAAGGAAACCAAATCTCCTAAGAAATGGAAAAGAAAACTAAATTTTCTAAGGGAAAGGGAAAAGGAAAAGGAAATTAAATATCATAAGGAAAAGAAAATTGTCTTAATTAAATAAAGTAAACTAGATGATCAAATAAGGGAAGCAAATATTTTAATTAAATGAAAAAAAATAAAATGTCATCACCCTGGTCCCACTTGTCCATAAATACAAACTCTTATGCTATATCAGTTTAAATGTTAGAGTTTGCAACATAAATGTCGACTTTTATTAATCATAATCAAAACACGGATGAAAATTACATAAGAATGCCTCATACATTTATAGGAAACTAAATCTCCTAATGAAAGGGGAAAAAGAAACTAAATCTCCTAAGGAAAGGGAAAATGAAATTAAATATCCTAAGGAATGGAAAATTCCTTAATTAAATCAAGCAATCTAGATGACCGAATTAAGGGAAGTAAATATTTTAATTAAATGAAGCAAATAAAATGCTATCACCCCGATCCCACTTGTCCATAAATACCAACTTTTATGCCACATCACTTTCCAAGTTGGGAGACTTTAACTCCCTCAATATCTGATTGTTTTCGACTATGACTATCTCCTCAATAACGGATGGAGGTTGCAGAACTTCCATGTTTTTTCTAGGTCTCCTCCTTGTCCTCCTACGGATTTGTGAGTGGTCGGGTGTTTATTGCAATGGTTGTAAGTTTTTGGCATGGGCATGTTCCATAAACAAGAACCAAAGAAATAATAACTTTCAATAAACAACAAACATGACAAGTAATAGCAATAACAACCAACGAATGACACTGACCCGCCCCCTCCCGAGTATCGTTAAAAACACGAGAGAAGGCTGAGTTATTAAGGGTTAAATATAAGATTTACATGTTGCTCCAGTTCTTACTACTACACTACCAAGAATGGTAGATAGTGGCAAGTACCGGGATCGTCCACAGACATGTCAGGAATCTAGTAATCTATTAAACACAACCGTGGTTAGGTCATCAATCCGACCACGTGTTAAGAGTAAACAGTGTTGTGGAAATAACCATTGGGGGGGGGGATTTTCATGTTAACCTTGTAATATGCAATCAACGAAATAAACAATATAAACAAGCACTTGGGGAATATTTACATAACATGGTTGATGTTATTTCGATCCTCGATTTCATCAAATATAAGAACTTAACGCTATTCTAGTGTTTGTGTCACGCTCTGCGGACAATTTTCAAAACTTTCACTTATCTTTCACATAGAGGTGCGCGTATAAAATCTTCCATCAGTCTCGCCTCCGCAACTAGTGGAGTGCAACAACGGCTATGTCACATTGCGCAGGTCTGTTTCTCCCCCATGCGATTAAGTCTCGGGCAGAACACCAAGAATGAAACTACCCCTAGGCTTAGAAAGGCAAAGGAAGTAGCCGTTGTATCAATGGCTTCTAGGATTAAAAAAATAACCCTAGTTTGCTACCCACTGTATCTCTACCCACAACCTTCGTACCTCTTTGGTTGGCTAACTAGATGTATGGTCGATCATGACGATTAACAACGGAAACCTTCATGCACACGTCCAGTTACGAACTATCACACCCCAATCTCATCTAGGTTTCGTTAACCGTGGAGTAGCAATAGTGCACCAACATGAAAATAGACTCGATTGTGTGCCAACAAAGTATGACTTTCATGCAATTCATAAGAATATTAAGAACAAGCCAACATAATGAACACAGAACACATTGAAATAGGTAGATCTAGAAATCTCACAAATTAAACATCAACACATGAATACAAATATAACCTCCAAGTAAGATCCCTACTGCCTAAGCATTGAACCCAAGTATTTCATTGGATTCAACACTTTTGGGCAAAAGAAAGAAAAAATGAAAATAAGCTAGAGAGAAGTGATAGTATTTTCTCTTTCTAGCTACCTACTAAGATCTAAAAATAAGCATAAACTCAAACCCTAGTGGGAGGTCGTCGCCGTACCTCTCAAAAATGCTATTTTAAGCCATTTTGTTTACTAAATACAACTAAGTAGATAGTATGGCAAGTCGGGATCGTCCACAGAGACGGGCGATATTCTTAAGTGTTTGCTCATAAAATGGTAAATACTACGCTAGATATATAGATACACATATATATAAAAGCACATAAAAGGGGGGGTTTTTGGTTTGGTTTTTCTAAGTTAACAATTTAAAGACAAGTTAAACTAACAAAGCATATGATAGCTAAAACGGAATTAAGTTAAACTAACAAAACTAACTCCAGGCTTTCCGTGACTGGTGTCTGCGCTGTATAAAGCTTCTGATTTTCCTGTGAGATCATTGATGTTGATGCCCTCCGTGAGGCCGTTGGGAAGCCTTTGTTCCTTTTAGGGAACATATCTTCTCAGAGTACTTCAAGTCCCTGCGCCCTGAAATGACTACCGCTGACATTGAGGGCTGGAATCTGGACGAGGCCATGCTGGATGCTGTCGGGTCATCAAAATTGGATGTAGGTCCACCTGAGTAAAGTCTATCTGAGTAAAAACAGAAGAATAACACTCAGAATAGCCAAAGGAAAACTGACCATGCTCCAAAAACTCAAGATATTCGTGGAGAAGTTGACAAGCGTGAGGATAAATTCTAGCCGAAGGTTTTATGTCGCAGAACTATGCTACTACTTATAATCTTCTGTTGTGCCCCTCTTAGATACCTCTACAGAGAAATCTCCACCGGTTCAAGGAAAGGTGGTAGGGAATGCAAGCAGAACTCCAGTTTCTCTGGGGCATTTTGCATCTGAGAGTGATGAACGAGGTGAAAAGTTGGACCTTTCTCTTTGCGCTGAACATATTGAACTTTGGGAGGCAAGACTTAAAAATTAGCTAGAAGAAAAACTGAAGTGGTGCTGCAAAAGAAGATCGAAGATTAGAACCAATTAATTCAGTAGTATGAGATTGTTCTGCAGAAGGAGCGACAACAAAAGCATCAGTATGAGTTGATGTTGCAGAAGGAACTAAAGCAGAAGCAGAAAAGTGATCGTAGATATGAACGGGAACTACAAGGCATGAACAGCCTGCTGGAGGATTACAGGAAGACTATGAATTTGACTGAAACTAAATTAGCTAAGTACAAAGAGCATGCTCAACTGCTCGAGGATCCCCTATACATGCCTCATCCAGATGGAGGTGGAAATGGCATCCTTGTTTCAGAGTGGTGGGTGATTACGAGGCCGAGTGGAAAAATAACATGGAAGAGCAACTCAGAATTTTGGATGTGTACTGCAAAAGACTTGGAGATCTCGAGCATGATGTCAGGAGATTGGGTGGAAGGCTTTGAAGCCATAGTAATAAGCTGGGTACTGTTTTCTGAGGAAATTCTGCAGTTTGATGTAGAAAATACTTTTTTTTGTTGAATCTCCCATGTGTTGGCATATGTTGCTTGCAAGTCTTTTCCAGTAGAATGCTAGAGTTAACTTTTTGGCTTACTTGATTCTATTTTCGGTCCTCCACTCATTGTTTGGAAAATGTTTTGAACTCAATTTTTCTGCTTTTAGGATTGAAAAAGTGCATATATAACCCTACCTAATTTACATAATTGTAAATATAACCTCATGATAATTGAAAGTGCAACTATAACCCTGGATAGTAAATATAAGTGCAAATATAACTCTATTCAGCAGATTAAGGCCGAAATTTGATGAAATAACCATTTTACCCCTCTGTTAAAAAATAAAAAAAAATACAAATACCATTGAAATTACCTTCATTCCCCTAGCCCTAATCTTCCTTTTTCCCTTTTTCTCTTTCTTCCTCTATATAGTCTGATCTCCTTCTCCAACTATAAATCGTGCCTCTTGTCCAACACCGATGGATCTTCTCAATCTCTTCTCCATTTCTCCGGGAAATTTCTCTCTTCTTCTCCAACACTGACGCCCCTTCTCCAACCCTAAATTGCTGCCCATCTCTAACACCGACGCCCCTTCTGCATCTTCTTCTCCATATATCCGGAAATTTTTGCAACCAAGGCGTCGGCGGCCGTATGGTGAGAGGAAGAAGGCCGTAAAAAAATCCACCAAATATTCCTCACTACTGAGGTATGCAAACCTTCTGGAAAATTGAGGGGGTGTGGTAGTGGCGAGGTTTTCAAGGGCGTGGTGAGTGGTGAGTGGTGAGTGTGGTGGTCGGGTGGAGCGGGGAGGGGTGGGTGGTGAGTGGGGTGATTTTAGGCAAGGCAGGAAGGTGGTGGGTGGGGGTTTTGGTGTGTCATTTTACACCAAAAATAAATCAAGCTCTAAAATGAATTTTAGTTCAAGATTCTACGGTCGATATGAGCATACCGATCAGTATAGCTGCTATAAAGTTAATTTCTCAAGAGATTGGTGAGACTTTTTCCTTAATCTTTAATCTGCGAATTTGTAACCAATATAACCAGATAAGGGTAGTGAATAAGAAAAACCAAAAATTGAGTAAAAACAAGAATGAGAAATTGTTACAGATTGCAAAAGGATTCAACTATGATGAGAAAAAGTCCGGTTCCGATCAATTCTGTACTGGCTTTCTATCTTGATCCTTGACGCAAAGATAACTTTAACATGAAAATAAACTGGTTATAGTTACAAACAACCAATATTTCCTTACCTTGTCGATAATCAGGAGGACGCCTCTCTAACCAACATATAACCTAAGAGACGCTCTATAGATTTAATATGCTAGCAGCATTAAGAATGAGAATAACCCAATTCAAAACCAACAAAATCTGACACCGGATTTTAAATTAAAACTGTTGCTCTCGACCACTGATTAAACTTAAATCACAATTAGGAATGATTGGTTCAATTGGCATTAAATTACCTAACATGCTACCAAATATTGCTCACTACTCAATAAGATGAAATCAATCACAAACATTATAATCAAGAACAACATATGCAAGCATGCAATAAAAGTATAAAAACTAATTAGATCTCACGAGAATCGACGCCAGTACTTCCTTGATCTTCATCGGAAAAGATAAATTTAGCTAGAAAACATAACTGAAATAACAATCAAAAGCAGCAAAATAAATGATGAAAATTGTCTGAATAAAAAACTGAGAAGCTCCAAAAACCAAACACTGTTCTGCGCAGAATAAACTGTCTGCGTGTGTTTCTGTCTGTCCTCATGCGTATGTGTCAAAACCCAAAAATAATGAATGGAAAATTTCTACAACCAAAAGATAGATAATGAATAAAAATATGTCTTTCCAATATTTTCTCCTACAATTTAGGAGTCTTCAAATCAATCCAATTGCTTTTTCAACTGTATTTTTGACTTGCCGTAATTTTAGCAAATTAAGCCCTCTGTTCTCCACTTCCATCTTCAAGTACAAATAGCAATTTCCTTCATGTTTCCAAAATATTGGTCGGTATGGGCATACCAACCACAAACTGCAGCAACTTGACAATTGAGCCTCTAAATCTCTAAACTGCAATATCATTTCAAATAACATAAATATCCAAGGATTTACACAATATTTCAGCTCAATATCAACCAAAAATACATGGTAAAATCAACCCAATCAATGATCATGATCAAAATCAGGTAATTGTGAAAAATCTTGAGCAACTAACCTGGCTTTGTGTCTGTCAAGAGAACCATCAGACTTGTATTTTAATCTGTACACCTATTTTGAGCCAACAACATTTACATGTGGAGGACGTGGAACCAACTCCCACGTCTATTGAGCGCAAAGAGCAACCATCTCTGAGTCAATAACAACAACCTATTCAAGATCCTTGACGGCAAAGCGATAACTACGAGGCTCGGTCTTTGCAAATAAAGCACTCAGTAAACCAGAAATAGCATAATCAGAAAAATCCTCGTACCATAATGAACCAAGGTGCGAACGAGTAGTCATCGAATGTCTAGAAGAGAGACTCACAGCAGGATATGACGCGGATCCTAAGGCAGGCACAAAACCCAAGGCATCAGGCACAACACCCAAGGTTGATGTTGGTGGTCGTACAGGAGACATGGATGGTGGCGATGGTGAAGCTAGGTTGGCCGAATCAGCTGGAAAAGCTAGCAACGTTCGGGTAAGAGGTGCGTGAAGCCCACACATGGATGAGGTGAGCCGTATGTGAAGCGTACGTGTGGACGGGGTGGCCGACGCATGAGTCTACGGTTGTGGTATCATTGGTTGAGCTGGCGGCGCTGGTTGCTGTCGATCATGTTTCTGGTCACCCTGTGGCAGACATACACATTTTTTTGAAGAACCCTAAGCTTCCGGTGCTTCAAAATAATGGGTGATTCCAATGAAGAAGAAGACTCAAACACCTCCGATGGAACTAACAAAGGCTCTAAAATATCAGAAATATCCAGTGATGATAAATTTGTAACAGTGCCAGTACGGGTAGCTGGAAAAAATAACTCATAAAACCGAGTACGGCGAGTGATGTACTTCTTCTTCGTGACAGGATCAAGACATCGATAACCTTTGTATTGTGAACTGTAACCCAAAAATATGCACGACATATTCCGAGGGGCCAGTTTATATGCAACATATGGCCTCAAAAACGAGAAAACTCGACAACTAAATGGATGAAAATTGGATTAGTCAGCTGTAGTTCCAAAAATAACTGAGAGATGGAACTGACCAAATAAAATTGTATTAAGCAGTCTGTTGATGATGTAGATTGTTGTCGAGAAAGCATCATACCAAAATGAATTATGAAGGTTAGAATGAAAAATCATCGATAAACCTGTCTCTGTAATACGTCGATGCTTCCTCTCTGCGCGAGGAGAGCACAATTTAAATAGAGGAGAGAACAATTGATACTGTTTATATAATCAAAGAGAGGAGAGCACAATTTAAATAAAAGGGATAAATACATTTATAATCCTAACTTTAAGATGAAAGTGCCAATATAACCTTGCAATCTCAGAAAGTGCTAATATAACCCTAACTAATTATTGTATGTGTCAATCTAACCCTAAGTTTTGAAATTTTTGTGTTGATGTAGCCAAACTCCCTAATTCCATAATGAACAGGAATTAAAATGACAAAAATACTCTTTGTGAAAAATCTATCTTCTTCTTCAAGACCTATCTTTCTTCTGCCAAACTCTGCTGCAGCCATCTTCCACCGTCGTCGCCTCCAATTTATGCAATAATAGAGACAGATACTCCTTTGCCCTCGGACAATAAGTAACAGTGGAAAAGAAGATAAAGAATACTCCACCGCCGATTTATGCAATAACAGAGAGCCGATTTATACAATAACAAAGACATATACTCCGTTGCCGCCGTTTTATGCAATAACAGTGGAAAAGAAGACCAATTCACTCAAAAACAATAAGTAAAATTCACCTACAAATCAATACTATAATATCAATTGTATCCAGAAAACCCTAATCCTCTGCTCCACGGTGATGAGGCGCCGCAAGCAGATGTGTCGGCGGTGTCATTACCAGCAGTGACGACTCAATGGAATCCACCACCACGATCCGCCTCAGCGCCTCCACCTTATGTCCCGTGTTGGCCCCGATGCAAAGCACCTCCCGGAGCAGAGATGAGAGGACGAGGTGGTGCGGTGTAAAACGCCTCCCGAAGATGCGGGTTGAGGCGTAGGGGTTGTTGAATCTCAAATTCGGCCCATGTTGAAAATCAAACAACAAATAAACAGCAAATATCATATCAAGATTGAATTCTTCCTAAGGTATTCTGAATCGGTGTGGGGGGTGTTTGTGAAATCAGGGCTTCATCTTTTTTTTTTAATATAAAGGTAAAATCATCTTTTCCATGAAGTCCGACCATTAGAAATTTGACTAAAAATTCAACGGAGTCAAAAGTTAAATTGACACTTTCTAAAATTGCAGAGTTATATAGGCACTTTCAAGTTAAAGTTAAGATCATTTTAGTATTTAACTCTAAATAAAAATAATAAGGTCATCTATTTCAAAGGTAATAATTGTGTATTTTCTTTAGCACTGATTTATCTTTAGTATTTGATATTTTTTTGTCTTTTAATTGAAATAATCTACTCTCTTTATCCCAACCAAATTTGCACACTTTCCTTTTTAGTCCGTCTCAACTAAATCTGCACACTTTCCATTTTAGTAAACTTTACCCTATCAAATGACATGCATGCCCTCAACTCTTACTCTGCCCAACAAAACCCTCTCGCCCCACCCTTCTTCTTCCAAACTATTTTCCCCATACCCTAGAAAACCCTATCCTTCCACTATTTCTTTTCTCCCCCTAGCAAATCCTCACCTCTACCATTTTTCTTGCCAAAGTCTTCTTCTCCACCCCACTTTTTTTCTTCCAAAACTTCTCCTCCTCTTCTTCTTTCAGGTGATAGCTCGGAACCGCACCGCCGAAGAGATGAAGATTCGAGGTGTTGGGGTATTGGCTCGGGGAGATGAAGATTCGGGGTGTCGGAGCGGTGGCTCGGGTGAGAGCTAACCCCCTCACCGCCGGGAGATGAAGATTTGAGGTATTGGGGCGTCTCTATGACTTTCCCTGGAGTTTTGATTTCTCTGATTGAATATGAGTTTGTCCGTTAAGAATTCAACTTACATTATTTGGTGTTTCCTTAACTGGTGTTTCTCCGATCTGGTTGTTACGGGTGAGCGGTGTGGTTGCTGGTCGTGGAAGGGCAAGTGGAAGGGCAAGATGGACATTTCATTGGGCTGAATTTTTGGGTTGCATTTTCTCTTTGCATGAATGGCTGGGACAAGGGGAGTACTATGATTTGTTATTTTAATGGTCGATTTAGAAAAATATTTTATAGATTTTCGATCCCCCCTATATCAAATTCCTGGTTCTGCCACTAGAATGGGCAATGGCACAACAGATATTTTGCAATTTGCACATTTTCTATTTTTCTTATGTAAAGGGGCATTTCGGTCTTCTCATATGAAAGCGGCAAAGATCGAGATTGACCAAAATTTTAGAACAAACGAGAGTTATATCTGCACTAAAAAACTAAGAATTACATTAGCACTTTCTTCTATATTTATTTAAATAAAAATAGTATCACTTGTAATCTTGTTAGCTTCGTTAACTATAGTTCAGAGTTCCTAAATGGACTTTCCGTAAAACTGATCAAAATATACTCTCTCCGTTTCTTTAACAATGGCACACATTCTAATTTTGGATGTTTCTTTTATATTGGCACACTTTCCATTTTTGGTAAGATTCCTTCAATTTCATCCACTCATTCTACTTTTTACATTCTACATTCAATTTCATCTACTCATTTTCTTCTCCTAAATCCAAGCACCTACACCTAGTGTGCCATTGTTAAAGAAACGGAGGGAGTAGTTGGGGACTCGGGAGTGGGGCCAAACATTTAAGTTTGAGAGAGATGCAAATCCCGCGCATTACCAGAATCGGAAAAGGCTCAAGTCCGAGCGCCATTTCATCATCTGCCATTTTTCTTCTTCCATCAAAATACACTCTCCAATTACAAACCTCTGAACACAGCTCCATAAGTAAATATTAATGGCCGCAGTAAATGCAATTTATCGTTACGCAGCTACCTCTGCAAAACTTGTACAGAACTCCATCTCCACTCCAGAACACCTTTTTTATTGCAGGGCTTGATTGGCTGAACTCTTGAGGAAATTAAGGTCCGAATCTTGTTTTTCATTTCTTGCGAAACCCATCTCGCATTTTCCTCTGAAACAGATTGTTTGAAGTGAAAAGATTGGATCTTTACCGGTACTTTAATTAGTTCGCCGAAGTCTTATTACCATTTCTTCTAGTTCGTAAAGATTCTTGTTTTGCTCGAAAATCCACAGATTGAGCAGTTTGTTTATGTGTATTGTATGATGAATCAAAGGTTTTCAAAAGTAATGTTCTGTAGTCTAGTTTAGAGATCCCTTTATCCTGATTTTTCAAGTGTTTTGTTTTATTTTGTGAAGGACGTGAATCTTTGAGATCTGTTTGTGTTTTGGTGTTCAGATTTGTTTGCGAGCTCTTCAGTTTAAAGTGAGAAATGGCCTATGTTCCGAATATGAAGACAGGTTTAGCACAATAACATTTCCTGTATTTTCTTTCCTCCATTTTCCTTTGGTTTAGTTGCATGAAATTCCAATTTCTAAGACATTTTTTAATGAACAGAAGCTTCCGAAGGTGCATCAGCTGCCCTTAAGCCATCACCTGCTCTTAAGCCATCACCTCTCCCGAATTTCAGAAGATTCTCGAGAGAATACTCGAATGCTTCAGATGCCTCGGTGAGACTGCTCTTACACCACCACCTTTGGTCTTTCTGGCTACTAAGGATGAGTTTGGCCTATTGCATTTCTGAAATTCCCATGATTCGAATTGCAGAAAGAAGATCCAGTCCTTAACCTTAAGCGCTTCTTCGTGATCATGCTACCTGATTTCAAGGAAGAAGTTGT
>JAULKM010107813.1:0-23816 GCA_032355605.1 Rubia tinctorum | reverse complement strand
CCTACCTAAATCTAGCAATCTTACACCAAAATGATAACAAAAGAGATGTAAAATGCTTCGTAAAACACATGTATTTGACGTCTCATCAAGGTGGCACTAGCCAGCCTCGTGCCGACACCAATTTGCTCGTGTTAGGGCATGCTGGCCTCATGCCAATGCTTATTTGGGATGCACATGGTGCCCTTGTGGCAGCCACGTTAGCCTCGTGCCAATGGGCTCAAGCACGACCCTTATTGCATGGAACGGCCCATGTAAGGCCCTGACACGAAGCACCCCTGCATTTTTCTTCCAAAAATATTTTCTTCCATACCTGCACCAAAAATAACACCAAAACCAAGAGCAGTACTATTCCAAAAAAATTGATGACTGAATTATTTGAGGGGAAAATCCAACACAAAAAAATCACTCTCAAAATTTTAAATGAAAATATTTTGTAAAAGAAAATATAACATAAAGTACCATGTTTTTATTGTCGTCCTCACTACTTATCATTTCATGCATTATTGGAAAATTAATAAGAACAGTTTTATGGGTCACCGGAATCACCATCCTTGACACCACCAACAACTACATCCGAGTGGACGGGTCTCCACATTACCTTAGGCTTACCCTTAATGTTTGGAAATACATACCAAACATACCCATTTTTATCAATTATAGACACATTCTTGTTGATTTTGGGAATCGGAAGTGGTTTAGGAGTGATTAATAACTTAAAACACTTATTTTTCCACTACAAGATAGCGTGCAATATTGGAGGCAAAGTATCTTTAATCACACCAAGAGAGACATGTTCATCAACAAGTGTATCATTGTACGGTTCATTCATACAAGATCGAGCATGCAAGATTTCAATATCAAGTAAAACCTCATCATCTTCAAGAATCTCATTAAGACATTTAACATTTTCAATCACACAAGATTCATCATGTTGAGCATGTTCCTCACACAAATTTATGTCCTTACAAATAAGAGAGGGATTAGGTGAATCATGCTTAGACTTGTAAACATAAAAACCAACTCTATCCATGTCATTCTCTAAGGTTAGTCTTCTCAAATGAACATCGATCTTAGTCCTTGATGTTTTAAGAAAATGTCTCCCCAATAGAATTGAAGGTGCACCACCATCGTGCGCTACATCAAGGACATAGAAATCAGCCGGAAACACCAAATTGTCCACTCAGACCATCATATCCTTCACTAGTCCACAAGGACTAGCTTGGGAGTGATCGGCCATTTGGACGATTACCCTAGTCAAGTTAAGTTCACCTATTTCTAGTTCTCATAAATCCACAAAGGAATGACATTAATAGAAGCACCTAGATCAATCATAGCATTTTTCACCAATTTACAACCTAAAGAAATAGGAATTGAAAAGGTTCCGGGGTCATCACATTTTTTAGGCAATTTTTTATGGTAAAGAGTGGCGACTCTCCTTATTTTCACTTTACATATTTTCTTAAGGGGCTTATTCCTCTTTCTTGTACATGCGACTTTCAAAAAATTTGCATATGAGGGAACATGTCCAATCAATTCTAAGATCGTGATAATAACATTCACCTTCTCAAAGATTATTTGGATATGATCATCATTGGTTGTCACCTTCGGCCTTCCCTTTAGTGCATTAAGGAAAGGAGGTGGAAGATTGACCCTTGCTTTGGGTGTTGGAAACTCCTTGATGGGTTTCACCACAACCAATTCTTGCTCCTCCAAGTTGGTTTTGTGGTTGTCCACGATCAATTTTTCCTCTTGAAGGATTTCCTTCACAGGTTCGCGCACCTCCTTCCCGCTTCTCAACTTCAAAGCGCTCACATTCCTCAGATTGATCTCCGGTTGGGAAGGAAGTTTTTCGAACTCTTTGGCCTCAAGTCGGCTTACCAAGGTGGCAAGTTTTCTAACTTTAATCTTAAGACTCTTGATGCTCGAGAATTCCCTAGTCCCGAGATCTTCAATCTCTCTCATCGTACGCTCTCCAAAGATGTTATATTTCTTGGCCAATTGAGAGATTGCTTCAAGGATTTCCTCTCAGTGCGACTTGTAAAGTGAGGCATTGTTGTTAGAAGGTCCTTCTCCCCTCAGATAGGGTTGAGGTGGAGCTTGTCTACCTCGGTTGTTCCCTTACATTTGGTTCTCTCGCCCCAACGGAAGTTTGGGTGATGGTTGTATCTCGGATTAAAGGTGTTAGCGCAATGATCTTGCCTTTCTCCTCCTTGGTTCCCAAAGAACCCTTGTTGTTGCCCCCCTAGAAAATTGTGACCTATTTCCACCATTGTTGAAATCAAACGCCTTAAGTTCCTCAAAGTCCTTCATCACTTGCGAGCACACATCCGTGTGATGATCAAGATTACAAACACCATACACTTTTGCTTGTTAGAATCCCTTTTTCATGAATTCTTTCATCATGGAGACAAGATATTGGACTTGCTTCTCTAACTTTAGGGATTGAGATGGTTTATTCATGGGCATCACCCTAGACCTTGTACCAAATTGCCTTGTTCTGTTTGCCATCTCCTCGAAGAGTGTCGTTGCTTCCTTTAGGCTCTTGTTGGAAATTGAACTATTGCAAGTAGTATTCACCATACGCATGTCATCATTGCACAATCCTTAGAAGAAATAGTAAACCAAGTCTCCCTCCTTAAATGGATGATACGAACAACTAGCCAACAATCTTTTGAATCTTTCCCAATTCTTGAAAGGAACTCATTAGCAAACTGAGAAATGTTGGAAAGTTGCTTCTTTAACCCCGCAGACTTTGAAGCTGGAAAGTATTTCTCGAGAAATATGCTTTTCATATCCATCCATGAGGTGATACAACCAGGCGGTAGATATTATAACCAATATTTGGCCGAGTTCCGAAGTGAGAAGGGAAGCGCCCTCAGATTGTAGTTTTCCTCTGAAACACCCGTTGGCTTCATGTTGGTACAAAATAGGTGGAACTCTGAAAGATGTTTGTTTGGATCTTCTCTGTCCATCCCGTGAAAAGTCGGCAAGCAATGGATCATGCCGCTCTTGAGTTCACAAGTCACATTGGGTGGCTAGGTGGGAAAATGTTGCAAATCGGTTGATTCTCCAATTTTGGAGCAATCAACTCTCTCAAAGTACGGATTTCCTCCGCCATTTCTTCTTTTTCTACGGCTACCAAAAGGGGTTCTTGTGTAACTTCTAGCCTAGGCCATCTCTTCCTTCCTCGCTTACTACATGTGTAATTCGTTGGCCTGTGGAAAACTTCCAAGTTCTTAGCACAGGTATATACCATAAAATGGGAATAAAACAATGGCCAACTAAAATCAACACTAGCAAAAAGGTTTAGAAGTAGCCGGAAACAAGTAGGAAAGCTCAACAACAAAAACCAACTAAAAAAACAAAAAAAATACAACATATTCAACTAACAAGTTATGCAAGTTAACTACAAGATCGTTAAACAAACATCCCCGGCAATGGCGCAAAAAATTGACCCGCCCCCTCCCGTGTGTCATTAAACAAGAGAGGAGGACGGTTAGTGGTCAATGATAAGATTTATATGTTGCTCCTGTTTCTATTACTATACTACCGAGAATGAAAGATAGTGGAAAGTACTGATATCGTCCACAAAGATATTAGGAATGTAATAATCAACTAAATACAACAGCGGTTGGGTCGTCAATGCTACCACGTGTTAGGAATAAATAGTGTTGTGTAAACAGTCATTGGGGGGAGTTTGTACTAATAACTAGTAGCATTCAATTGATCACGAGAATTAACAATATAAACTAAAACTAGGGGAATATTTGTGTAACGTGGTCAATGTTATTTCGATCATTGATTTCATCAAATACAAGAACTCAACCCTATTCTAGTGTTTGTGTCATGTGGTACAGACAATGGTTAAACCTCCCCCTGTAAGTCACATAGAGGAGCACATATAAAATCTTCCATCAGCCTCGCCTCTGCAACTAGGGGAGTGAAACCACTATTGAGCAGGTCTAATTCTCCCTGTGCAATTAAGTCCCGGACAGAAGACCACGAACGAACTACCCCTAGGCCTACAGAGGCAAAGGAAATAGCCGTCTTATCGATGGCTTTAGGATTAACACGATAATCCTAGTTTTCTACCTACTCAATCTCTACTCGCAACACTTCAGACCTCTTTGGTCGCCTAACTAGATGCATGGTCGATCGTGACAATTAATAACGGTAAGCTTCGTGCACACACCCAGTTACAAACTATCACCCCAAGATCATCTAGGTTTCCTTAACCTGGGAATAGAAATAGTGCACCAACATGAAAGTATATTCGATTGTGTGCCAACAAAGTGTGACATTCATGCAATTCACGAGAATATTAAGAACAAACCAACATAGAAATCACAAAACACATAGAAATAGGTAGATTTAGAAATCTCACAAAATAAACATTAACACATTATTACAAATATAATCCCCAAGCTAGATCCCTACTCCTTAAGCATTGAACCCAAGTATTTCATTGGATTTAACACCTTTGGGAAAAATAAAAATAAAAAGATGAAAAGAAAAGAAACTAGAGTGAAGTGAGAGTGTCTTTTATCTCTAGCCGCCTACTAAGATCTTAAAAATGAGCATGAACTTAAACCCTAGTGGAAAAAGGTCCATATATATAGTAGTGGGGAATATGGCCTAAAATAGGCCCAAAAGTGGCCAAAAACCTTATCAAACGCGACTGGCGCGGGGGGTTTCCGGGTGCCACGACATGTGCCTGCCAAGGGGGCTCATACCAACGCAAGACACTTGCCATGGTACAAACCATGTCGGTCATGCTAGTGCGGAGTGCCGATTCTAGCACAGGCTGTGCCGGTTATGCTGGAGCATCTCGTGTCATCCAACGCGGCCCATCGGTCGGGTCTTTGTTTTTCTCTTTCTGATCCACACTATGCATAATTTGGCACCCCGCGTCAGCTGGAACCTTGTTTTTTCTCACTACCTCAGCGCTTCCCGCATCATTCTTCACACCCCGTGGGCTGGTATTGACATTTGTGACTTGAAACGGCGCAGACTGTGTAAAATCGAACATCTCACTCCTTACTTAGCCGATTTTTGGAGTTAAAAGGATGACCCTTTGTTCCTGATTTTGACATGGCTTATGACATGTGATACAGGTCTTGTCAATGCCCCATGACACAGGTCGTGCTGGTTGGTGCAGGTTGTGCTAGCTTTTTGTTCCAGGCGGGCTTGTGCGGTCCGCACCGACTGTGGCTGGTTTGTTTGGCTAACTTCTTTGCTCCTCTACGGGTGAACAGTTGGTCCAATTTCAGAGTTGTTGTAGTCGATTTTATAGCGCTCGAGAAGAAAATTCAAGTAGTGACACACTCAAGTGCTGATTCTTCTTCATTTTTGCCCAGAACTTCATGCAACCTCGAATAACGATCCCTCCGTTTCTCCTTTAGCCTTCTTGAACTTTGAATCCTCCTTTTTTGGTCCCAATTCCATCTACTTCTATGACTTGGAGTCTATGGCCTTCAATCTACTACCATCCTTGCGAATGACCTTCGATACCTTCTACCATCCTTGCGAATAACCTTCAAATATCTACTACCACCCTTGAAGGGTGGCCTTCTACCAAAGAAAATGAAAAAGTACTCACGAGCAACCTACTGGTGAGATCAAAGAGGAAGATCTAGGCGGCCATGAATACAAAGTGTCCATTAGTCTTAATTAACTCTACAAAACGGGGAAATTTAGACGAGAAAACCAAAAGTGGTCGTCTAAACCCTTTGTCGTGCAAACCTAACTAAAATTAGCAATCAACCAAACAAAAGATGATAATAAATGTGTTAAATGCATCGGCTAACACATGCATAATGGTGCACATCATACGGTTTCCTTCTCATTAAGATATAGAAATGGGTTACAATTTGTGGTCGATCATATGCACGATCACCATTGTTAGTTTATATATTTTTGGTGATAAACTAGTATTACTGTTAGTCTACCTTCTATTACATTTGAGGAACTGATAAGCATAAAACACCATAGCTAAAAAGAGAATAGCCTATCTATTACAAGGTGGGATGAACTCCCACATGCCTGGCTCATACAGAGTGGTGAGCCTCCCACTTGATCTCCACACCATCAAGGTGTATTAGAGCTTGCTCCACAGACTTAAAAACCATCATTTGTTAGGGTAGGGGAGGAGAGGTGAGAAACCGAATTGTGCCTGGTCCGTCGAACACAATGCTCTGGTTGCCTTGGTGGCTGAATGGAAGGTTTTGTGGAATGAAGTGGTCCATCTGTACCGTGATTACGTCCGACAGTATCGACCTCAACCCACCAGATAGTTGTCTCAATTAAAGCCAGCGTCCCAATTCAAACAATCATAGTAGCACACACTGGATTTGACATATTAAGAAAATTTGGACTTTCATGATATATCGTTCTATCCTGAAATGTCCAAACTTGCTGCAATCTACTAATCCACTCTTTAACCTAAGAGGGTTTCACCAAAATTATGTTGTCTAACTACTTTTGAATTGGATTTCTCCTAAACCAGTGTCTTTAGAGAGAAAATCGGAAAACAACCACATTCTACCGATTGAAAGGTTGTCCGAGAACCTAGTTGGCAGAGACTTCCTATTCTAATGCTCTAGACAAAAAAGACCCAAATTTGAAAATCGCCTTCCATGTAGCTAAGAGAACATAAGAAAATAAACCTAGAATTACTATGCTGAAATCATATCAAAACAAAGACACAAGAACCGAAAAGGGGCAATCAACCCAACTAAAGTAAAACCAGCAATTATGTTCATTTAGCCCAATATGATGACATGGTCAGCTATTCCAGATCTAACCGAACCCGCCACCGTTCATATCCCTATATGAACGGATCTGAGCTTGATTGATAATCGTCATCTACGACACTTCCTCCAGTCACCATTAGAAAAATATTACCGAGATTTTACGTTGTAATGTCTGGATGAGCCATTGTCTTAAGTGGTTGTGCAGTGGATCTGGATTCAAACTATGCGTTGGACGGGTTTGCGCCGTCGTGCGCCACCCTCAGCATAGTTGTACCGTCGTGCATCAGCAACGAAAAGCCGAGCCTAGCCCTTGTGCGAATGTCTGCTACCTCTTTCGTGCGACATCAAGCCCTGCCGCAGCTCCGGATCCGACCAGCTGAGCACCTCCGCGCGCCGGGAAGACGAGTGCCCCTCCTTTACCGGCTAAAATGACCGGCGCCACTGCTTGACTTCTTCACATGATGAGTGGCCGCAGCTAGTTTCCTCTCCATCATCAATCCCGATTCTTTGCTCCGACACACATCTACTACTTGTGTGCGGAATAAAAGCTATGTCTGGGGGCCCAAGGTTAGGGTTTGGCTCTGTTTTCTGTGGCCGATAGAGTTTAGAGAATGGGTTTAATCGGTGTGTTATGTAGTAACGTTTTGGAGTTATATTATAGTTTGTGTATCAACTGATTCAACTCTATTAATCTGATGATTAGAAGTTAGTTATATAGATGATAATGTTGAAAAACATTACTAGAACATGGGACGGCGATATGAGATTCGTGAAGAATTATAAAGTATGATTAATTAGGCCATGTGTTCGTCCGATTTAAGATTAAATTAAACTAAACCAAATAATAATAATACTCACTTTCCTTAGTACAAGTCCTCATAATTTACGTCTCTTTTCAGATCTCATTTATTCGCGAATCAAATATCCTGTATTTTGTACAGGTACTCTCATGTCGTTGTAGATGAAGATTCGAGAATCACTGCAACACATTTGCAACAGTAGTTTGATAGGAAAACGACCAACCTAATTGGTTCAACAAACGCATCTATCACCTACCGACCTGTTTTGTGTTTTCTAGATTTACAAAAGGGGCTTGATGTAAATTACATGGGAATCATGAACATTGTACTCTAAGAAGTATTTTATGCATTTTAAATTATAAGGATGTGTATTAGATTGTGCATTATTATATTTACTATGTAGTTGTTATGTAAATTTTGTATGCACAAATATTAGTATTGAAATGCACATTTTACATCTATACTATGCACCCTTATGGTACCCCGAGGATACAGTATACGAATTGGAAGCTTGATTAGTGGGCGGTATTTAATTTAGGGTCAACTGTTAAAATAACCATAACTTTTAAATGTATGTGTTCGTCGTCTCACTCCCAAAGAACCACTTGCAAAAATAACACCACCAAGTGGCAGATTTGGTTTTCGATTCGGTTTAAGGGGTTCTTTGGGAGTGAGACGACGAACACATAACTAAACTGCTTGGAATCGAACTAGAGCGAATTGAATTGATTAAACTAAACTAAACTGAATAATATTGGACCAAGATGAATAAAACTGAACTGTACTGAATTATAGTGGATTAAACTGAATTAAACTGATCAAAACTGATAAAAAATAAAATGAATTAAACTGGACTTAATCATATTATGTTGGACTGAACTAAACTGAACGAAACATTATCAAACCGGAATAACATAAACGCAGCCAAACTGATTTAAACTCAATTAGATTGAACTAAACTGAACTAGACTTTGTATCAAAGTAACTACTCCCTCTGTTTTCTTAAGTTTGACACACTTACCATTTTCGTATGTTTTTATAAGATTGTCATTTTTCATTTTATGGCAAAAAGTACATCATTCTCAACCATTCATTACACATTTTACTCTTCTCACTCAATTCTCACCACACATTTCCACTTGCAAAAATAACATCACATAAACCTATGGTGCCAAACAGAGAATATTATCTGTCCAAATTCAAGGTAGTGAAACAACTTCGCTCCGGAACTTTTAGACTAGCAGACTGGACAGAGTCCATCCCTCTGCCGTGAATCCAGAATTGGGAAACTGAGCCAAACTCTCGCGACGTTACTTCAACCGAAAAGGCAAAGGGAAAAACTATAAGATCTTACAGAAATTAAAAGGATCTAACCAAATCTGCCACTTGAATATTTAAACTAGCCAGTTCGATTATAGTACAAAAAAGAACGTAATGTCAGAATCTAAGATGTTTGGCTTTGATTCATCGTAGCAGCAGCAGCTAAAGATGCTGCAACTCCGCCGGGATGAGTAGTAGCTAACGTTGGATTGTTCCGAAGCTCTGCTCCTATGACTCCTTCGGCGTCTTCCGTCGTCGCCACCTTGTCCCCCGGTAGCTTCATAGTCGCTCCCTACACCATAACAGTCGCATCTTTTATCACTTCCCAAATAAATTGAATTTAATGGAACCGAATGGTTTAACAGCGTACCAAGTAAAATGTTTATGTTGAAAGGGTAGTTGTTACCGTTAAAACATGGCCAAGTTTGATTTTATCCTCGTCCCTCAATGGCTCGGACTCGTGTACGACACCGCCGCCTGAGCTCCGTCGGAGATCCCCCCAGCCCAGGGATGACGACATTACTTCCCGTTGCTCGGACCTCAGCCGCCTGAATGGCGGCGGCATCGCTCATCTCCACCGGTTTGTTGACAGCCGTAAGAGATGTCGCCTCCAGAGCCTCTCCGATGGTTATCCCCGTCGCCCCGCTCTGCGTCTGTCCCATAACCCTGGCTTCGGCCGCCTGCATCAGCGCGGCGTCCTGCGGCGCAACCGGTCCGCCGGTGAAGTTGCCGGAAACCGGTAAAAGATCTCCGTACATGATCGGCTGCGGCTGTTCTCGGCTCATGATCTTTACTTCAAAGTTTAAAGTACGATGTTGATTTAGCAGATTAAGGATTGGTTTTTATAAGAGAATAATGCAGAAATGGGAGATCGATTTAAGGTTTTAAAAAATGGTGGCACTGATTAATGAGAAAGTTCAGTTGCATGGAGTACAGGTGGCGACCTGGGATGGTACTTTGTCATCAGAGGGTGTAAGCCGTTGAGAGTACAACACGTGGCGATTTTAGATCAGTGTGGCACGTCATGGATTATGTTAGAACACTCTAAAATACACCAGAGGTGATTTTATAAGATTAAATTACAAAATCGCCTAAAGTGGAGAATGATTTTAGAGAACGGAACTAAATTAAAATTAAAAGCTAAAGTTTAATTATAAATGTTGAAATATCTTCTCAAATTCTAAAATAAATAAATTACTCTCTCTGTCCCAAACTAATTCGCATGGAATCTTTTTTATGGTTTTCGAGAAACATGTTTGACCATTAATATGTTTGACTATGTATAATTATAATAAATAAAATTTTAATATTTAGAAACTACTCATTACGACGAATCCAACAATATCACATACGATAATATTATTGTTTATATATCTATTCAAATATGTGATTAAAGTTTGACAAAGCTGACTGTCAAATAATAAAAGTGCAGTTTAGTCTGAGATAGAGGGTGTATTTAAAGTTAAATAAGTTTTATTTTATGGATAATAGGAAGTTAAGAGTTGGTTAATAAATTAAGGAAACTAGATTTATAACTTGGGAGATTTAAAAGTTAGAACTTGGAAAATTGTACCTAAAAAGGTCATGTTTTCTTCAAATTATATGCACTTCAATCCAATTCAATTAATTAAAAATCTTAAATTGATGCTTAACTTAATTTTAGTCCACTATTCCCAATTTATATTATGTTTAATTTGAAAATCAGTTCGAAAGAACATAACCTAATCCTCAAGCATGCCTAATCTTTGATTAAAATTTGTGGTCATTTTTTATCCTATCTTTTCCCCCAACTACTAGTCCTCTAGTCTCCTAGAAATAGTCCAGTAAAAGTGGGTCTGAATCCAGCCCAATACCACTAAAATCCATATAGCAGTTGGGTCACATGGGTCCGAAATAGAGCCCGGTCCAACATAAATATGTTATTTCACCTGAAACTGATAGGATACGAATAATTTTGGAAAAAAAACATTCCAGTCCCCAAATATTGACCCCTGCAATGGTAGTAGTGCTCAGGTGCATAAATATTCAATATTCAAAACTCAATAGAACACTCAATAAAAACTCAAACCAACCATTTAATATGATAGACAGAGAGAGTGTAGTTTATGTACACATCAATCTATCAATTTTGGACCGTTTATGACTTTTAACTTATGACTCCTAACTCCATGACTCTTGATTTATTACTCATGTCCTATACTTATGATCTATGACTTTGATATGAAAATCCACACACTATCCTAAGGTAAAATCTTGCTCAAGAAAAGTTTATGTCATGATGCTAGAGATCCCAAGGCACTAACAACAAAAAGACAAGAAGTTTATCTCTCTTATGCCTATATCACCTCTCAGAAGCTACCCTCAATAGAAGAAACCGTAAACTAAAAGGCACAAATCCTAGTTGTTAGAGTTACAACATCCATGAGGCCTTGGACCAAGCACACTACGTCAGGGGTATCGTCTAGATATAATTCCACCTTGCTCGGCTTTTGGCCAACCGTGCAAGCGAAGGTCTGAGGAGATGAAGGGATGACGGGACTTTGGCACTGTTTAGTATGGTCTCAAACATGTCTTCATCAGACTGGTCATCTCCAATGCAAAACACAAAGTCCGCGACAGTTCCTCCCCTAGCTAGCTGGACAAGAACATTCTCAACAACACATCCCTTGGTCACACCCTACATAACAGAATGCATGATTTTAGTAATTAGACAATGTATAAAAAATAAATGAAGAGAAGGAGGGAGCAATCTTCGTACCTGAGGCTTGACTTCAACAATACGCTGGCCTCTCTTCACAATGACAGGTTCATTGGCGAGCACATTCTCCAGGTGATCTAACAGCTCCTTGGCCTGGCACGCGCCTAAGTCAAGATCGGCTTCTTCATGGTGCCACACCAGTGCACTCTCTTTAATCTCCATGAAGGAACTGTCGGTTGTCTCAGCATACTGTCTCATAATTGATACCACAATTGCCTTCCAGTCTGGATCAGCAGACAGAGACTCCCATTCAGAGGTTTTGTTCCACATGCAATAAATAATAACAAAACAAGGTACCAAGTAAATATTTGTGACAAGGGAAATAACGAAGAAACATACGTAACAGAGGAGAAAATGAAAATTGGTACCTCAAGAAATAACCATGCTCAACAGCTAATCTTAGATTCTCACATGGTGCAAGCCATTCACCTAGTGGAAACAATCTCATGGTTAGGAGCTTCTCGCACAGAGGACTCAGAAACAACAGTACCATCATAGTCCAAAAATAAGGCTCTCTTGTTACACATGTTATACGTTGAAATCATACGGTCCATTCTCAACATCCTAAAAGTTGGATCTAATGATAGGACTCTAAAATTAATCCCCAAGCCCATTCCCCAACAACGTTTAATGAAATAGTCTTGACAAACCCTTTCCAAATCATGCAAGAAGCTGCAAGCCCAGTAAGAAACATCATGAGAGCTCACATAGCGATAGTGTTTCTCATGCTGAAGCTGTTTCTCATCCTCTGGTATTGTAACTGCTTTAGCTAAAGCATATGCCACTGCTTCAATATCCCAAGGATTCACCCTAAGTGTTCCACTAAAAGATGGTGTACAACCTAAGAACTCAGACACAACAAGCATGCTTGCCTTGCAGATATCCTTTACGCCACCCATAGCTTCATCCAAGGCAGGAGAGCCCTGCCTACAAACTATATACTTGTAGGGAACCAAGTTCATGTCATCCCTCACAACATTAAATATACGGCAATCAACCACAACATAATAGACACTTTTCTCGTCACGGTCAACAAGACGATCAATTAAAACTATTGGCTGATAGTCAGAGCTGCCAAATACTTGATTGATCCTACTAACAGTTGAATAGGTCTCCCTCTTAGTATCTCAGACATCCTTTCCTGAGCTTCTTGCAGGATTTACTATCTGAACCAGCACCACTTTTCCCTTCATTTCTGGATGCTGCTCCAGAAATTTTTCAAAGGCTTGTAATTTCAGACTGATGCCTTTGAAAAATATCCATATCATCGTCCCCAAGAATTATCTGTTTTCCTTTAATTTTTTTTGAATCTCTCTCACCTTTTCAACTGTAGAAGGAAGACTTAAATCAGACTCAAGTCTTCCAATGTCAATTCCTACAGGCAAAATTTTAACATAGACAGTCTGACCAAAGTAATCAATCCCAATGTGCTTGCGTTTAGATGCATAGTCTAAGCCCAACATCCTACTACAACATGACAAAAATTACGGGCATAATCAAATGTATGAAAACTAATAAAATTTGAGTTTGGAAAACCTTTCAAAATTTCATCCCCGATTGACAAAGTACGATATATTTCTAAAGAAGGGAATGGACTATGGAGGGAAAATCCAATTTTCATTCGATGATACCGCTTCCTCAAAAATGTGGGTAGAAACAGCAGGTGCTAATCATGTATCCAGACATAATCACCCTTAGGATTAAGAACTTTCACAATCCTTTCAGAAAATAAATTATTTGCAGAGACATAGGTCTGCCAAAGGTTGGGGTCATAGCGTTCTCCATGATCTGGAGTTAAGGGAAGCATGTAGTTAAAAAGTAGCCAGAGGTAATAAAACTTATCTTGGACATCTGCTGGTAAAAAGGTTGGCACACAACAAAATTCTTCTAGCTGTTTTGTGCCACTTCATCTTCTTCAGTGGGGTCAATTTTGACCTTGAGAGATCCAACATACATAACATCTGTATCATGTGAGCATTTATCTTTTAAATGAGGATAGAGAGAATCCTCATCAAAGCTAAAGAACCATTTTCCAATTTCGCTGTCTTTGTGTGCATTTAAGGGCAACATATTTGTCACAATGATAATTCTACTACGACGAACAGGTGAGGCGTCTGACTCTCTATAAGTGCCCGTACTATTAGAGATTCCCCCGGGAATAGCCATCAGTCTTGGAAGATATCTGAGAGTTTGAATGAATTTAATTTTAAAAATAAATTAAACATGGTTGATTATACAAGTATTGGAACAATCGAAAGCAATAATTCCATATATCTAAATTATTATAATGAATGCATCGCCTAATGACCACAAAAATGAAACTCTGAAATGCCATGCCTAATCCTAATAACAAGAACATGAAAACAGACATTCGATTCCATAGTTTGCACAAAAAAATCGTAAACCACATCCCAGGTTAGCAGAATCAAATCAACTCAAAAAAGACAAATCAGACTGAAAATAACAAATCAACTCAAAAAAATAAATAAAGACATTGACAACAACATATCAATTGCACAATTGAAGCCAATAATTAACCGCAAAATAAAGGAGTAAATTCAAAATGATATCACCAAAAAATTGAGTTTATCCAGCACAAATTTCTCACCCAAAGTTCAATTCAGTGAGAGCATCCATCACATACAACCAATCAACCTAAAATAAACACAACATTAAAATTAAAATCAATAAACAACCAACAGTCAAACCACAACTCCAACCAAACTCAGAAATCTCTCGCCCACTCTATAATTCAATGACTAAAATCAACATGTAAACACAACATATCGCAAATTTACCTCACGAGAGCCTTACTTTCAAGTCTGCATGCAACCTTCCACAAAGGAAAATATATATGAGAAGAGAAAATGTCTGATTTATTGCTCAATATTAATAAAGGTTTTTATGAAGCTAAGATATTTAGTGAAAACTTATTTTAACCCAAAAGTCACGTTAACGACACTTTAATCACTCTAATTTCACTATTTGAGACAATCATGTATTAAATAGATAACCATGGTCCATGGTATACTTTCACGCGATTAATATATATGATATATGACTGACTTCCGTTAAAATATAATGTAAATTAACTGGAAAATCTTTTAAAAATATAAATGTTGGAAAGTTAATTTATATTTTATCGCGTACAATTAATCGAATTAACTAGATTTTTTCAATAATTTAATTTAATAAATTCAAGCTATTGGCAACCAATTTAATAGGTTATGATAAATTGTTATTTAGATAAGATTTACTAATACAGTCATCTGTCGGTAACTATTTGACTCTTTATAACTACGATAGCTTAATGGTTTGTTAATGGTAACTATTTGATTTTCTAGAAATACGATAACTTAATTGGTTAATAAGTTCAGACTGCCCGTAACTAGTTTACCATGTGTCAATGGATATAGTGTTATTTAAAGTTTAATTTACTTATACGGTCATCTGTCGGTAACTATCTGACTTTCAATAACTACGATAATTAGTTAATAAGTTCATACTGTCGACAACCAGCTTAACATGTGTCAATCGATAGGGTGTTATTTGAATTAGATTTACTGATACGTCAAGGTAGAGTAATGATACTCTAGTTGAAATTTCAGGGTGATTCAGAGTGAAATTTCATATCACCAATCACATTTCTTTAAAAGGTGCAACTAACAATGTCAAAGAAGGTTTTCCAGAGATGATTATGATATTACTTAATGGAATAAATAGAGTACAAAAGGTAGACTATATCTATTTGAAATCTAATCCAGTCATGAACCTAATCTATAATCACATCACATCTAATCATCATATTGACTTATTCTAACACAATGGATACGTTAGTCTTTTTATTAATGTCAAATCATTGTTACGATGTTTTACTATGAAAATTCACTGAGAATACCATTGACATGGTAACTAATTTACCAAATTTTAAGTATTAAAATGTTATACGATTATTGGTCGGCAAGTAATTTGCCAAAATGTGAAAGATATTCAAGATTTATCAAAAGCACTGACAACTAATTTACCAATTGGTTTAGATATAATTTAATAAGTTGACCATTTTAATAAGGTTGGTAAATTGTACATCTAGATAAGATTTATTGCACCGGCAATGAGTTGTTAAATTGTAATATCTAGACAACATAATTAGTTTAAATTACACATTCATAATTATTGATTATAATTTTTCTCATATTACCAGTGAAAAAACGGTGCACATAAAAGTTTGAAACATAAAAATAATTTTAAAACTGAATAAAAATTTATAATCAATTTTTTTTACAAATACTATCAATATATTCATATTATTAATAAAATTAGAATAATAATCGAGTGATATATAATCGAATTCAAATATTATAAATATATAAAATAATTACACAAATAGGTTGCACAAAATGTTCTTTTGTACTTATACACGTTTTTCTAAACCTAACTATAGTTAATTTTAGTTTAATTTTTAATTGTTTAATTTAAATAAACTATAACTATATTTATCTTCCTAGATTTAGATTTAGATTTAGATTTAGATTTAGATTTAGATTTAGATTTAGATTTAATTAAATCAAATCAATCCATAAAAAATTGCTGGGCCTTATCGTTGTCATAAACACTCTCTTCATAGTGGGGTCTCAGACTCTGAATTCATAATATTCTACCCCTGTCATTCCAGCCCTCTTTCCATTCTTTATTTTTCAAATGTTTTCACTATTATTTTATGTAAAAAGAAATCATTTTTTACCAGTAAGTTTTCAAGAATTCTTTCATGGTTGGTATTAAATTTTTATAACTACGTATTTGTAACTCAAGTCATTACTAGGGAATGAGTACACTATTAGTATCATAGTATGCCACTTTACTCAAGATCGAACTACAACCTTCGTTTCTCTATTACTATCACATTATTTTTTAGTGTTAGAATTTGAAGATGCTAAATGTGTCGTTAAATTTATAATTTAATTGAAAGAAAGAAAAGTAAAATGTGTGAAAGCAATAACATTAAATTTGTCAATTTGGTTGCTTGCCCTCCTGGCTCATCGATGTTATCGTTCTCACCGACTAAGGCACCATGTTATGTCTGCTCTGCCGATTCAGACCATCTATTGGCCGCTCAGACGCATCCTGCTCCGCCCATCTCGCAATCGACCAGCTCATCTGGTTCGCCGACTAATCCACCCGGTTCACCGGCCACCTCACCGAAGCCTTCATCGCCCGTGACTTCTCCTCCATTCTTTTCACCTCGGCCTCACACTAATCGGATGGCGACTCAATCGATGATTGGGCCTATTTAGCGCAGAGATCATTATGATATCGTTGCTCACAGTTTTACTGCTGCTTTACTTGCTTAGTTTGAGCCCACAGATTATCATACTGCACTTCAGGATCCATCTTGAGTTTTCGCTATGGATGATGAGATAGCAGTTTTTCGTAGAAAGCGCACCTGGGATTTGGTTCCATGAACATCTAATGTCAACATTGTTGGTTCCAAATGATTTATCAATGATTTATAAACTGACGTATCATCCAGATGGCACTATTGAACGTCATAAGGCTAGGCTTGAATTCCGGTATTTGACTTTGATCAAATTTTCAGTCCGGTGGTCAAAGGCTCCACGGTCCGTACTGTTCTGGCTATTGCTACGATGCGCTCATGACCTCTTCATCAACTAGATTTCAAGAACGCCTTCCTCAACGACGTTCTTGCTACTCCAGTTTATAAGGCGCAACCCGTTGGTTACAAAGATCCACTTCATCCAAATTATGTATGTCGCTTGCGTATGCCGTTTATGGTCTTAAGAAAGCTCCGCTGACCTAGTTTCAGCTATTCATCACCTATTTGATTTAGCTAGGGTTTCCATAAAGTTCAGCTGGCAATTCCCTTTTTGTTCTGTCTCATGGCTCGTCGTTACTATACCTGCTAGTTTATATTGATGACATCATTTTTATAGGTAAGGACTCAACTCTTCTTCAACAGTTCATTGATAGGACACATCACGAGTTCGCCATCAAGGATTTGGGCACTCTTCACCACTTTCTTGGTTTGGAAGTTACACCCACTTCATCGGATTTACTTCTCGACCAAGCACAGTGTGCCAAGGATATTCTCACTCGTGCAGGGATGTATGATGCTACCCCAGTCTCTGCTCCTTTTGTGCCAGGCTCGCAGCTCCACAACTCCACCAAAATTTTACTTTAAAATTACTAATTTTAATATTAAAAGTTCAATAATATTTACATGAAATTATTATAAGTAAAACCTGTGCATCATGGATAAATAATAGTATATTATACAATAAATTAGTGTATACAGAGCGAGTATAATTGGTCGGGGAGGTGGTGGGCGGGTATGAACTAATATCCATGCCCGACCCACTACCCATGGGCGGGTATCAAAGGTAAAAGTTCTCAGACAAGGTTTTAGAACAAATCTTTAGGGAAGCTATTGCCTGCTCTCTGAGCGTATGTGCACGATTGAGTTTAGTTGACCGGTAGTAACAAAGCTGCAATCCGGGTGTAGTTGCACAAAGTGCAACCATCAATACCTAGTTTTACCTTTAAAACATGATTCAACCATTCCAGATAGGGAGCGGAGAAGTAAAGGTTCAAGCACATTATACTCCGTGTATCATTACCGGAGTAAAGTTTCTATTGTTCGTACCAATTTCTTGTTTCATGCACGGTCTACCACGGAGAATTGTACAGCAGAACATAACATCTTCTACAAAACAGGCTAAAAGCCTGGTTCATCCCATTCTCATTCCATCATTTCCTATGCATCAACAGTAGTTTATACTCTACAAAATGCGACAGGCCATCACTCTGCGCTCCGGCCAGATACCTCTAAGCCATTACCTGTGCACGGGACGCATACATGTTTTAATGAAGAAAAGCCTGTTCTCTGACTCCAATTTTCTCTTCAAATAGAGTTGAAACGACACAGAAAGCTAATCTCACCATCTGGATCGAAGAAGAACGCTTGCTTGGTCTTCCCATCCGGCTGCATCCTCTCGTGAGCTTGGATCCCCTTTTCCTGGACAAATACCACACGAAAGTGAAGCAAATGAGCTACATTAAAAGCCTCCTAGGCTGAAACCATCGATGTTCAAACACATCCTACTCCGAATTTCAATGTTGTCAATCTACCTGTAATTTAAATATGTCGAGAGATATGTATCAAACAAGAAAAATGAGCTTTTTCTCTAATACTACATTACACAAGAGAGTTCTTAATGGTATTAGCATACATTTAGCACTTCATAACACAACAATAGGAGAAACAAAAAGCAACTTCTTCTTTTTTGAAATTGTGAGGTCTTTTCTGAGAGCAAAACAGTCCAAATTGCTCTTGCAGATGTGGCATGAACCACACGAACGACGACCTTTGCATCAACTTCAATTTCATCAAAATCTTGACTCGTAGTCAGAAATTATAGGGCCATACTCTCTCCGTCCCACGATGATTGTCTTACGGCCTAATCTCACAATTCTTAGGAAGTCAATGAAACAACAAATTTCAGCATCAAATTTATGGCCAAAAGAGGAAATAATCGAGTTAGGACAATCTTTATGAGACTACAAATTCGGTAAGTGAGACAATTTTAGTGGGACGGAGGGAGCAGGTCATTTAACTAACCGAAGTCTGGTATATCTGCCATTCATCATATATCAGTTTATTCAGCAGTGGTTTAACTATTAATTAGGAACAATCAGTCTGCAGTGCACCAAAAATGAGGATCGAATGTCCCAAAAGCTACCTTGGTCTTCGAAAGCAAAATAAAGATACACTACAAATCTCCCCACACATTTCATTAATAAAAATAAAAACAAATCCAAGAGGACCAGTAGCTGAAACCAACATAGTAGAGAATACTCACAAGTCACCTAGTAAAACAGCCAAACTCTTAGTTCAAAACATCACATTATCCTAACATCAAGATTCAAGAGTCGAACTTTCCCTCACCTTATAGCCAAAAAAGTCATATAAAGTCACATGATAGCAAATTTGTAATACAAACACAGCAAAATAGAACCTAAAAGCACAAAAAAAAAACCCAAAAGATTAGTAGGACATGTACCCTCAAATTCTGAAGAAAGGAGTCAAAATTGGGGACAGAGAAGCAAACATGGTGCCCTCTAGGGAGGTTCTTGGGGTCAGCAACGGGTGACATGGCACTCCATGGACCTTCTGGAAGGTTTGTAGCAGGATCCCTTTCAATCAGATGCAGCAAAAATGGCGAAGGGCCATTGAGCTTCAACCATATGACATCAAATTCAAATTTCGGACTTTCCACTTGCTCAAACCCGAATATCTGCAACACAAGAACCTTAACATCTATGGGATTATGCTAATTGAGGATGTTTGCGTGACAGTGTACGAACCTCTGTGTAGAACTTTGCCAAGCGTTTGATGTTGGAAGATTCCCGGGAGACGTGGTTGAGGGATACGTTTGAAGGTGCGGCCATTTTTGGAGTTCGATTGCTTGGCTGATTCTGGTCCTTCAGGAGTTTTCTCGAACTATTGAGTCTGGTAAGAGTCTTTTGGATGCCTTTTTGTTTGGGTTTTATAGATAAAATTAAGAGTATACTCCATCGTCCTCGTTATTCTTGCTTATTTATTTTTTTACGATTTCCAATAATCATGTTTGACCGTTAATATCTCTAATTACATATGATATTTTTGATTAAAAAATTAATTATTAGAAGATAAATGTTAACATGAATCTAAAAAGATTTCACATGATATTTTTATTATACATATATTAGTCGAAAATTTAGGGTCATAATTTATAAAATTTGACTTTGAAATGGTAAATAAGCAAGTTTTAGTGGGATAAAGGGAGTGGTGCATTTATGTCTTGACTTCTTTATTCAGTACACATATATCCTTCAACTATTTATGTCTTTGAGTTTTTTTATTTAGTGCATATATATATATATTTATCTTTCAACTTTTTGAAGTGTACATATATCTCAGTTTTTGTTTAGTGCAAATATGCCCCTCAATTTTTAAACGCAGGTATTCGGCTATAATGTTTTATATGTGTACTTTCAGAAAGTATGAGCTACGTACACTTTTGAAAAACTTGAGGGTATATATGTACTTTCGACAAACTAGGAGTATATGTGCACTAAGTAACTAACAATAGACATAAAATGCACTTTACCCTAAAATTAAAGAAAAAAATGCAAAGTAATCCTAGCTCTTTGATATTGCTCATATGATTTTGTCTTTTTAAGTGTATTTAATTTATTAGCTTTGAGTGCTGTACAATTTTTTTAAGTGCAAATATAATTTTTTTTATCGTAGTAAAAAGTATGAAACATAAACTTTCTCAAGGTTTTCAAGAAAAATAAAATAAAAAGGAAAATTTCCAATTTATTTTGTTAAATTTCATTGAACCAACATTGTCACTACCACTTTACTGTCTAAACCACCCGCAACCAAAATTATATCACCCGAGTCAGAATTTCATCATCCAGCCAAACCCCGGGATTTCCCCATCCAATTCTAACCTTCGACCTCCACCATCCTAGCTGGGATTTCACCATCCACGACCCAACCCTTGAAATTCATCACCCAATTTCAATCCTCACCACCATCCCCTAGCAAGACCTTACCACTCGCGATCCAAACACAATGATTTTACACCCAATCCAAACTCTCGACACCATAACACTCACCTTAGACGCTCGTCCCGACAACCGCCACGCTCACCCCCACGCGCCTCACCCGCCACTCCCCCACGCCTTACCTCTTCCCAGCGTTTGCTTCCACGCTCATTTGGCCTCTGTAATTGTTATCGATGATCCAATGACCACCACTAAGTTCCAATCATCCACTTCCTGCCATGGCGAGTTTGACAGATTCAACCACACCAAGTTATTCCTAACAATTTGTCGTCATCAACAACGAGTTCAAGCTTGATATTATCGTTGCTCTCAGTCGCCTCCATCTTTTAGCCACATTCCAATATCGTAATCATCGTGGCTAGATCATTTTCAGAACCTGACCAAAGGGGTTGGGTTGGGAAAAAATTAGATTATGGGAATGCGGGTTTTTTATATTAAATTTTCTATTTTAAGTTAGGGAAGTTATTTTTCAAGGAGGGTAATTTGGTTATTTTCTTTTTTCCCGAAATTGTCTTTATAGCTGACGTTTTCATAATTATATAAACACTTTAAAAAATACTCGATCTATAACTTTTAAAAAGAGTGAATTTGAGTTACTATAATAATTACACAAAGTTTTATTTTAGACTGATTATCCCTTAGACATGGTCATTTCATAATTGATATAACTAATGTGGTGATTTGATGTTTG
The DNA here is from genome assembly GCA_032355605.1 of Rubia tinctorum. NCBI lineage: Eukaryota > Viridiplantae > Streptophyta > Magnoliopsida > Gentianales > Rubiaceae > Rubia > Rubia tinctorum. Next base: position 1,865 of record JAULKM010107813.1, on the reverse strand, counting down.
TTTGTATTTATTGTAACGAATCTCCTATAGCTTTGAAAAACTTTCAAAATGTGTCTTAATGTATCAACAATTAAAATTTGACCTTGAAAGGTAATTATTCGAAAGAATTTTTTACAATTTAACGTTCTAACAATAAACGCTATAATAATTAAGATTAGGATGATAGTTAAGTCTCTCAAGCTCAAGTAAATTACTGGGCATATTTCAGCTCAGCAAGTTTAAGAGAAACGGTCAGCATCATGATTGTATTTATTGGCATTTAGTGTGTCACGCAGAAGTTAAGTTGTACACAAATACTGTTAGGGTTATTCAGGTATAAGTATTAATTCTCATACAATATTCACACAATATACTGACTTTGGCATCAGAGAGTTTTCTCTTGAAACACTATGGGGATTGTTCTTTGCATATCGCGACCAAGAGACTTTTGGCGCAACTTGATTGGTTTTGAGACTCATCAAACTAAGCGAAACACGCATCTCTTCAAATTTGAAAAAAGTCTAGATGAGAAAACCAAACATCACCTCGAGGCTTGAAGATAGTTCCCACAGTTAAGTGATCTCGAGATATCATATAACTCGACCCTACGGCTGAGTAAGCTCGAGGAGGATATCTCGAACACTCCTAAACTCAAGCCTTTAAGCCCCTATTGTCAAGTTACCTTGAACACTTCCATGCCTCAAAGAGATCTTTTGTTTTTTGGGGGGCTTTTGGTGATGGTCAAGTTTAATCAGCCCAAGTAAATTATTGGACCTATTTCAACCCAGCAAGCTTAGGAGAAACGGTCAACATTATGGCCGTATTTATTGGCATTTAGTGGGTCATGCAGAAATTAAGTTGTACACAAATATTGTTAAGGTTATTTATGTATAAATACAAGGTATGTCTACATTTTAGTATTCATTCTCATACTGTATTCATACAAAATATTGACTTTGGTATCAGAGAATTTTCCCCTGGTACACACTAGGATTTTTCTTTACAGATCGCGACCAAGGGACTTGTGGCGCAACTTGATCGGTTTTGAGACGCATTAGATTCAAAATTTCTTAAAGAAAAATTCTTCATAAAATTTTAATTTAAACTATTCATATTTATCCATTTCCACTAGTGGAAAGAGATTGATTAAAGGCAGCAATCAAAGGTGGCTCCTAAGCAACTGTCTTTGATTGGGGTCCTAATGAGGTTCTGAACTTACGCGGAATTTTTTTGGGCCCGTTTAAAGGAGGTTTAAAATTGATCAAAGGTGATTTTTGAAGAATCGCCTTTGATGGACATCAATTAAATGTGGTTCCATTGTGGAACCACCTTTAATGGGTTGACTTTGATGAATTTTTGGCCCACTATATAAGTGAATTTTAAGGATTTCACTTGCCTTAGCCAATTTTCCTTAGCCATTTTTCTCTTGCCTTAGTCATTAGCCATTTTCCTCCTCCTCTCGTTCTTCATCACTCGAGCCACCTCTCCCCTCCCCTACCTCGCGTGTTACAGAGTGACCTTGGTCCAAGTTCCTTGGTCCAAGCTCCCCCCGCACATCGCAGGACGACCCGCTCAACGCAGTGCTGAGAAAACTCTTGCTCCAAGCTCCTTGCAATAGGTAGTCTTTCAGTTAGGGGTGTCAATTGGGCGGGATTGGGAAGAAATGAGATGGGAAATTAATAAATATGTAGTTAATGGGATTGGGTATTAAATACCAATTAGCTTTTGGGATTGGGCGGGATGGGAATGATTATATTTAATGGGAAATTTTGATCCCAATGGGTCCCAAATTATATTAACCTAATGGGATCCCAACAAATACCCAATAAATACCCAAAATTACTCAATTAAATGCATATGTAATATTTAACATAAAAAGTCACTAT
>JAULKM010107803.1:0-23830 GCA_032355605.1 Rubia tinctorum | reverse complement strand
ATAAACTTAATCTCCCGTTGCCACCATGAAAAATACCAGCGACTCTTTCTTCAGCTTTTGCTCGTACTGATCATCATCCGCAGCATAGTCATCCTAATCTCAGCCAAAATATAAACTATTATTAATAATGGTGCAAATTAATAACAGCCCCCTTCACACCACACGGAGGAATACTTATCAAACATACCAAGTCAACTACTTTCAAAACCGCCTTCTCGTATCTGCCTTTGATCTCCTCCGACAATGCCTATAAAAAACAGCCAATCAACATTCCATGCACAATTCAATTTATCTAAACAGCTACAAACAAGTACATTATCACTGTGTCTTTGATTCTCTTCGCATAAAAATGACAGTAAAGCATAGAACATTAGACCTGACCCGCTAACCCAGAAATTGATCATGTGTAAGGTATGAATGACGTAAATTTGATATCGGCTCAATCACATTGCGCCAACCCGATTTAACACCGCTACTTAAGATTGAATCCACGTGAAAAAATGAAGCGCCAATTCCAACAGAACAGAAGCGAGCAGCGAGTAGGGATCTCAATGTCATTTCTACATACCTTAGCGAAACCCTCAGCTGTACCAGTCTGAGTACCGTAAAAGACAGTGATTTTGATCTTCGAAGGATCCAACTCATCCTCCTCCTCCTCAACGGCGGCCGGGGCCGGCTTGGAGATGATGACCGGCCTGTTTTCCTTGCTCCGGCCGCTCGACCTCTTCCATATGAAGACGAGGAAACCTACGATCACCGCCACCGAGGTTGTAAGGACGAGCAGAACCTGGTTCGCGTCTTCCCCCAGGGACACGCCCAGAGCTGACTCGATCGATCTGACAAGCTCGAGCTTCGCGTCCATGGCGGTGGCGGTTGACCAGAAGTTAAATGATTGTGAGTTGTGACTGGGAATTTGGGAGAAAAGATGGGGGACTGTCGGGAGAGATTATAAAATAAAAATGCGCTTTTCAACGGGGAAAAAAAGAAAAGGGATGCGTTTTTTTTCCCCAAAGGTTTCCAACTTTTTTGGGCTCTATTGTCATTATTAATACAGGATTACGAGGGAAAATAGTACTCCCTCCGGTTTTTAACATTGGCACACTTGCTTTTACACATGAATTTAGGAAGGTAGAATTGGTGGTTGAAAATTCATTGAAAGAGTAAAAAACAAATTGAGTGGATGAAAACAACCTAGAATTTGCCAAAAAAGGAAGTGTGTCATTGTTAAAAAAATCATCCCAAAAAGGAAAGTGTGTCAATGTTAAAAAACCGAAGGGAGTACTCCTCCGTCCACTAATAATGTTTAGGTTTAAATACTTGAATTTATGGGGAAAATAATTAAATGAAATTGAAGGTAGAAAATAAAATAAAAAAGTAGAATCAGTTGATAAAATTAAAGAAATTTTATCAAAATAAAAAATATTGCATTTAAAAAAAATCATATGGTACGTGTGTTCCTGATAGAGAAACGAAGGGAGTACAAATTTCTTCTTTTCTAACTTCAAACATCTAAAATCTTCTTCAAAGATATAAGGGTATAGCCGCAGAGACAGTAGGAGTAATAAAATAAAGAAAGTACCTATTAATGGTTGGATCAATTATAGAAAAAATCTCATTCTTATAATTTTCACGTTAAATTATAATTATTTATTTCTTTTATTCTAGAATAAACTTACTAATTTAACTTTTATGAGTAAATTGCATCTACTTATATATTTTCATGCATGTAAATTTTTTAAAAATAATAGTTTAAAAATATATTTTGTGATAAATCTAAAAACATATCACATGATAATAGTCTTACTTCCTCTATTTTTTCTATTTATGGCACCATAGATTTAGATGTTTGGATTTAGTTAAAGAAAATGAATGGATGAAATTGAATGTAGAAAGTAAAAAGTAGAATGAGTAGATGAAATTGAAAGAATCTTTCCAAAAATGGAAAGAGTGTCAAAAAAGAAAATACCTCATCTGTTTTGTTATTTATGGCACGCTTACTATAAATAAATATTTTCTTTTATTTGGCATTCTTTCCATTTTTGGAAAGATTCTTTCAATTTCATCCACTCATTCTACTTTTTACTTTCTACATTCAATTTCATCAATTCATTTTTTTCCAACTAAATCCAAACTCTTAAACCTAGAGTACCATAAATAGAAAAACAGAGGGAGTATCAATTTATATTAAGTGTGTCATAAATAACAAAACAGAGGGAGCATATACTTTAATTGCTAAAGTTGGATTGGTTTTATTTCAGAAAGTCAAATTTAAAAATTTATAATGAGACGGGTAGTATATTTTAAGATATATTCTAAATGGTTTTTATTATAATAATTTCGTTTTCCTAAATAGAAATAAATATCAAATCATCTAGTTATAAAATGATTCATTTTAGCAGTTAGTTGGTATAAAATAAAACTTTGTGAATAGAGTAATTAATGTACTAATAGTTAAGAGTTTTTCTCTTGAAATACGGTCTTTCCGTAAGTCATGGAAAGACCAAGATTTAAAGTGTAAATTAGAAGAAATTAAGATAAAATTTTCGAGTTGTATGAACCAGGTTATAAAACTTATAACTACTACACGTTGTATAATAAAACTTTAATATTGCAACAAAGTCCTTTTACCTTTTATTATTATAATTAAACTCCGTCTTTCCATAAGCCTATTGAAAGACCGTCTTTCCCAAGACTTTGCCAATAGATAAAGTAATTGAACCATAATTATATTAAATTTTATTAACGTAAAATGATGAAATAAAACAATATTTTTTGGCAGGATATGTCGTTTGATATAGAATAAAGGTAAAGTTTTGGAAAAAAATCATTTTTCCGTAGGTTTATGGAAACACGTGTTTATTTAGAATTAAAAAAGGTAAAAAAAAATTAGCTGCAATAGTAAAATTTTACTATGCAACGTGAATTGGTTATAAGTTTTGTGACCCGATTAAAGCAATTCAAAAATTGTATCTTCATTTCTTCTAATTTGCCGTTTAAATCTTGATTTTTCCATGACGTATGGAAAGACCGTATTTCAAGAGACGAAATCTATAAAAAATCATTACTATCTTCAATTGATAATAAAAAAAAGTTAGACCAAAAAAAGTATAATATCCTTATATCGTGTTTTGAGATAAATAAAATATAGCAAAAGGACAACATTTCGTCAAAAAGAGATAATCAAATATAGAAAAGATCATTACACATTAATATTCATAATTGATAATAAAATGAGATCAAGTAAAAATACAAAATTCTTATTATAATGTGCCTTAAAAACGATTTTATCCATTAAAAAATTTATTTTATAAAAAATATTTTTAGCCTTGGTGAAAGAAAACCTACAATCAATCAAAGAAAAAGTAGCGTGTTATATCGACTAAAGGTTAGCCAACTATGAAAAATCTAGTTTCAATCATTTTTAGGGTCAAATCATAATTATTTATATATCACGATATACTTTGAAAGTTTATTAAAGTTATAAGAATATCGTTGAAATAAATAAAATCAAGAGTACAATGTCAAAATAACTCTAACTTTATACTAGAAATGTTAATATAACTCTGTAAAACCAGAATGTGCCAAAATAACCCTACTTTATGAAGTATGTGCCAATATAATCATGAAATCATTGACTTCGATTGCCAAAGAGAATTTTAATTAGAAATAAAAAAATGACCATTTTGGCCCAGGATTAAAAGAAAGAAAAAAGACCAATCTAACATCTTCTTTCTTCGTTCGTCTTTACTTCAGGCGGCGGAACAAATTGGGAGGTTAGAGCAAATCACCTCCGTCCAGCAACTCCGTCCAGTATATCACCTCCATCGAGCAAATCGTGAGGTAGCGGCGGATCGAATCGAGGAGAGACGGACAAGTTTCATCCATGCCGATGATTACATCTATGCCAACGACGTCTCCTTCGACTCCATCGTCGGCGGTTGCACCACCATCTGCGCCCACGACGACATCTAGGTTGCGATTACGTCGGTGAGGTTCTCGGGGTAGGAGAAGGTGGAGCGATCTAGAAGTTTCGACCATGGGTGGCGTTGCGTGAAACCTTAGCAGGCGGAGGAGGAGAGGCAGATGATGAAGGTGCAAAAGGCTGGAGTGCGAGGCGGTGGAGGCGGCGAAGAATTGGTTGGAGATCAGGAGTATGGCCGGAGATGACATTTTTACCTCTTCTTCTCTCTCTAAGTTGTAGTGTGGGGATTTAGAAATCAAGGAAGAGAGACGGGCAAGTTTCATCAATGCCAAGATGTGGGGGGGGGGGGGGGTTGGCAGGTGGTGGCGGTGAGGGAGTGTGGCCGATGATGGTGGCTGGTGGTGGGACAGGATGGTGGGTGGCGGATGTGGCAGGCGGTAGTAGGAGGGATAAAATTGGAAGAAAAAGTAATTTGAAATGCCTGAGGGCAAATGTGTTATTTTCTAGTCCGATCAACCGCCAAATAGGTGAGTTAACGCTGGAATGTGTCTGGAAGGTTATATTGGCACAATTAATTATAAAGATAGGGTTAGTTTGGTACCTTTTGGTTTTACAGGGTTATATTGGCACTTTCAGCATGGAGGTAGGGTTAGAAAAGATCCCGTCTAACGAATAGTCAGTTTAAAAAAAGATTTTGTGTTAATCAAATACATTTTATCATTAGGATAATTTTTTATTACATTTAAATCTCTAATAATTTGAATTACACAAAATCTTGTTTTAAACCGACTAACCATTAAACGCGGTCATTTTATAATTAGTATGATTGATAGGGTAATTTGATATTTATTTTTATTCATTGTAAAGTGATACTTGTAATTATGAAATTTTTTTAAAAATGAATATCAACGTATAAATAACTATAATTTAACTTTTTTTGGAATAAGTGAAACTTCTTATTACCTAAATAGTCTAAGTACAGTACCCTCGGGGACATTCGATAAATAGTCTAAGTAGGAAGAGATCAAAATTCCAGCTTTATACCCCCTACATCTCCCCTATACGGTATTTAACATCCATTTAGAACATTTTCCTCTAAGTTTTGGTATCTTCCATAATCTATACACTATACAATCAATATTTATACTCTCAAAAATATTCATCTTTCTTTCTTTTCCAAAATATTTTTCATTCCTAGCCACCCAAACACCACACATAGTTTCTGAAAATGTAGTTTTCAAGACTTGATTCTTCCAACCTTTGCACTTACTGTGCCTCATCATTCATTGTTTCTCCATGTCCCAGCTTCCTGGCTCTCTCTCCATTTCCATCCATGTCAAAATTCTACTCCAGACTTCCTTAGTTTCCACACATTCAAAAAGCAGATGCATCATGCTTTCATTCTCCCCGCAGAAAACTCATTTTCCATCAGTTTCAATCCCAATTTTTTGAAGTTGCTAACCTATGTTGGTGCCCCATCCATAGGAGGAATTGTGCTCTTGGTCTGGCATGGTTTGTACAGAAAAATATGATCCATTCCACCATCTCTTGATCACCTCTCATTTCTTTGTAAATTTTCCCCACCTTAAATTTCAGTTTCTGATTACCCGTCATCTCCTTCTATGCTTTCATTAGTTGTATACTGTCCATGCACCTTAACAGCCCTTTCAACATATAAGAGCAGCTTCCTGACATTTTTACTGATTGAATACCCTTCGTTTTCATATAGTACTCATGAACTCATTTCACCCACAGCCTAGCAGCCTTACAACTCAGATTCCATAGCAGTTTAGCCAAATTTGATTCATTCCATTCTGTTAATGATATCAGGTTTAGTCCACCTGCTTTTCTTGGCCTGCAAACTTTCTCCCATACCATAGGTGCTTTTTTGGTGATGTTTTCCTTTCCACCCTGTAGAAAATACCTGCATACAGCTTCTATGTGTTTTATTACCTTCCTTGGTAGGGTAGGCATTGCATCCAATAGTTTATAATTGCAAAGAGCACACTTTTTATGAGTTGAACCCTACCAGCATAACTCAACATCCTAGCACACCAATGTTATATCCTTTCAATAATTTTGTCAATAAAAGGTTGATACATGAGCACATATAATCTCCTGTTAGTCATAGGCCCGCCTAAATACCTGAAAGGTAATTCTCCTTCCTCAAATCCTATGACTTCTTGGATCTCTTTATTCTGCACTTCATTCATACCTCCATAATAAGATCTACATTTAGATTGATTCACATCCAAACCTGCAGATTTAGTAAACCTATGGAAGGCTTTCATTATCTCTCCCACAACAATTCTATCCCCTCTTGAAAACAGTAACAGATTATCAGCAAAACTCATGTTTATAATACTCGGTTTTTCACATCTGTTATGGAATCTTAACTAATCATTTTCCTTCAACTCTCACATGCACCTTTATAAGTATTTCATCACTAAAACAAATAGTAAGGGAGAGATAGGGTCACCCAGCCTGATTCCTCACTTTGCCTTTATGATTTTGGATGGTCTCCATTCATCATATATCTATATGACACTGTATTAACATAGTTCATATCCCACTCCACAAATTTCCTTGACAAACCTAGCTCTTTCATTATTTGTTCAAGAGCTCTCCAGTCAGCAGTATCATAGGCTTTCTGCAAATTAAGTTGTAACATGCATTTAGTTGGGCCCCCTCCTTCCTTGTATAACCTCCGATCAATTCACATGCTAATAGAATATGATCACGTATATCTCTGCCATGGACAAAAAAAACTTTAGTTTTATCCACCAATTCCTCCATAACTACACTCAGACTTGTAGTTAGTATCTTGAAATCACCTTATAAAAAGTAGTGCAGCAAGATATGGGCCTGCAATCAGATATCTTCATAGCATTAACTTTTTTAGATATCAAAATTACTACAGTACAATTAACAGCCGTATACATCCTCTCATCTTCAAAAAAAATTGCTTCACAACTTTCACTATATCATTTCATAATCTGCTAGTTGTTTTTTTAAAAACTTTGAATTAAAGCCATCCATACATGGTGCTTTTAGTTCTCCTATGCTCTTCACAACATTCCAAATTTTCTGTTCTATTACTTATTTTACTAGCTTCCTTCTTGCTTCAGATTTCAGATTTTTACCTTTCCTCGGTACCATAATATCCACTCCATCTAATTTTTCTAGCTGCTGATCCCACCAGCTTTTCATAAAAAATCACTATTTATTCAGAGATCTCTTGCAACTCAGTGATCAGACCTCCATTCTCATCTTCAATTTTCCTGATCTAAGTCTGACTGTTTTTTGCACTAATTGTAGCATGGGAATAGGAATTATTTGCATCACCAAGTCTTAGCCAATATATTTTTGCTTTCTGTCTGGCAATATGCTCATCCATGTTATTCCATTTTAGAACTTCTTGTGTACATTCAATCACTTTCTCCACCTTCTGTCTATCCACTTTTAAGCTACTCAGTTCCTTCGGTGCATTAAGTAAATCCTCTCTAACTTTCTGTAATTTACCTTCACTCTTGTTACACAACACGTGTTTTTCTTTAGCTCTTTTTGCAGTCTTATCAATTTCCTCTATATTACATACATTGCTTCTCCTTTAATTGCCATCTCCCAGCTTATCCTAACAACTTCCTGTATTCCCTCATTCTCCATCATACAGTTTAAGAACTTGAAGTTTTTAGCCTTTTTCCTTTTCTTTTCCAGTATACTAATGCTCAGTAGAGAGTGATCAGAAACTCATGCTGCTTCCACTTTGATAACAACATTTAGAAATTGTTGAAACTAATATATATTTGCTACCACTCTATCAATTCTAGAATAAATTATACCATCCTTATGCATGTTACTCCATGTATAGTAATCCCCATGCATATCACATTCAAATAATTTTGTATTGCCCATCATTTTCTCTAGATCAACATACTCACTTCTGATTACCTCATTACCTATAATTCTATCATTTAACTTGAGTACATTGTCAAAGTAACCCTTAAGTGTCCACGGTCCATCTATATGATCTTTAAGTCCTTCTATTTCATTCCACAATTTCTTCCTCTAACTGAGTAGGTTATCAGCATGTATTACTATCAAATGAATCCGTTTTTTCTCCTTTTAGATCATATATATCACCGTGTTTGTACTGTTCGAACAACATATATTTCTGATATACACTTTACACCAATCCCACAATATCCAAATTCTACCATTATGATGATCTTTATAGTTGTCTTCAAACCTCAATTTATTGCCAAATCTTTTCCTCACCTGACCAACCTTCTCCTGCTTAACCCTTTCTTCTATTATCACAACAATTATGACTTTCATAGCTATGAGACAGGAGCTAACCTCACTATTTTTTTATGATTTGTTGAGCCCCCTTACATTCCATGACACAATAATGGGACAAGCTCATGCAAATCTGCAAGATCATTCCAAATCTGCAGTTGCAAAGGTTTGTTCCATTGATTCTTCTCCAGTCTTTTCAACTCCTGTACTCTATCTTCAACTTCCACTTGTTTCCCCTTATTTATCCTCCCATTTTAATCCCTTACATTTTCATTATCATAACTTATAGAACTCCCAGCTATCCCTTATGTTTCAGTATTATCCAGCATCAGTCACATCATTTTTCTTTGTCTCTTTTGTATCAATTTTTCCAACATCAGCTTTCACAATCCACTTCTGCTATATTTTTATTTTATTGTCTCTCCCTCCCCTTGCAGATGTGTCCTCCCACCTGAAAAAAATCACAGTAGGAAGTCTTCATTCATAGTCCACACTCTGCTGGATTTTCACCCCATTCAAATTCTTTATAGTGTTTATCTTCTTCATTTTCTGGGTAATATCTACTTCAACCAGAACTCTCGCATTAGACACTCTCAACTTACTTGATGTGCATTCATTAGTCACCATTGGGTTATCCAAAACACTAACGATCTTTCCCAAACTTGAAGCACTCTATAAATGTAAAGGTAGGCTATGTAATTTTACCCATGTTGACAGTTTGATCAAATCCTCAACTCAAAGTTTGGTTTCCAGTGGTCCAAAATCATAGACCCATTACTGATTACTGAGTCCCTATTCTCCCTGGACTTAAATTTCATCTAAAAAACACCTCCTCTTCATTATAAAAAAAAAGTTCAGGCAAACCTACAAATGACTAGAACTTCATCATAAAATTCTTAACATCAAACATAGTAAGCTCTTCTCCTAACACATACATGATTATAGCATTCTCGCAAAATTTTATCTCAGTTTTTACATCATCTTCTTCAATTTCAACTTCAATTTCACCATTAACTATTGTTAGGGCTTTAAATTCAATTTTCATTTCATTCGCTTGTACCCCGTTCCCTTTAATCACATCTACCTACAATCGGTTTTCATATATCTTAGTTGTATTCATTAAATCATATTTTGATATTATCTCTTCCTGAGTTTGCTTCTCTTCCGTCACTTCACTACCATCCTTCATCTTAGCTCTAGATTCTATTTGGACATCTATTGACTTCATCTTAGCTCCAGACTCAATTTGGATCACGTCTATTGACTTCATCTTAGCTCCAGACTCCATCTGCATCACCCCTTTTGCTTCATTGTTTATCTTCTTAGCTCTTGGATTTCTCACCTGACTGTTAGTGCTAGTACTCATTTCATGTACTGCACTACTCCTCCTCAACGCCGTGATGAACACCTTTATTTTTGGATGGCTACGGTCTCTTTTCATGGCTTCAACAATTCGCACCTCCACTGTGTCAGAATTGCCCATAATCAAATCTGACGACCCTGGACTAGCCAAAAGAGAATAACTATAATATAACCTTACAAATTATATTTAAAAATATTATGATAGATTTAACCATCTGTCGGTTTAGTAAAAGACATTCCCTTTGAATTATTGTCAATTGATATCAGTGATTGAGGTTTTCCTTTATTGAAACATACAAACAAAATTATGTACTATCTTCGTCTTTTTATTTATATACTAACTCATTATTCATTAATAAAATTGATACATTAATTTAGATTGTTAAAATTTATATTCATGTTCCATTCATTATTCATTATAAATTTGGTACGATTTATCTCATAAAAATTCATAAATATATAAATATGAATATTATCGTGTGAGATCTTTCTACGTTTATCATATGTTCTAAAAATATTTATATTTTATATTTTTTATACATAAGGTAAGATATTGAAAATTTAATATTGTCAATGAATAATTGAGAGAAAAAAGTGAGAAAAATTTATGAGGGTAGAGTTCTTGATTGTTTCATGATTTATCAAAACAATATCATTTTATAATTGATGAATGAGAACGTAAGTAATAAATATTATTTTCTCTGTATCAATTAATTTTTTAGGGCAAAATACCAATATAATCCTATACAGATACGAAAGTGCCAATATAACCCCCAAATTGTTAAAAGTTAAAAAAAATAAGTTTTTTTAATGAAAGTTTCAATATAACCCTCAAAAACCATTTATGGCGTCGACCTTATGAAGATGACATTGATCGGACTTAAAAGGATGAAAATCCCCATTGATCAAAATATTAAATTGTGAGGACAACTTTACCCTCCCTATCCATCTAGCTAGCCGGAAAATGCTCCCTCTCCACCCAGCCCTGCCATCATCCACCCTCAGCCAAGTTCCCAACCATAGTCGGTGGCAAGCCCCCACCCATCCCCACACGTTGCAGCACCAAAGCCAGTAAAAAATGCAACAATAAAGCCTCACACATTGCCGGTGTGAAAAATGTAGCACCAAACCCTAGCATCGCGCCACAACCACCGTCGCACCACCCGCCATAAATGCAAAACAAATACCTGCCTCCACCGTCACCCCAAAACCCTAGCCTCAACATAAAACGCAGCACCAAATCCCACAGTTGCACCATAACCACCACAGCGCCACCCGCCACAACCACAAGCCCAAAACCCACCCCCACTGTCGCCCCAAAACCCTAGCCTCAAATTGACTCCTCCATGTGGGTTCTCTTCTTCTCGAATCTCCTATGGTAGCAGTGACGGGATGGTGGTCGATGCGAGGTAGTCGATGCGAAGTTGCAGAAGACAATGCGAGGTGGATGTGTGGGTTCTCTTCTTCTCAAATCTCCAATGTGAGGTTGGGAACGACGGCGACGCGTGGGTTCTCTTCTTCTCCACTGTGTCAAGGTCGCAAACGGCTGCGACGTCGCCTCCTTCTCCGCACTGGATTGTTGAAGTGAACTTAATAGATTTGGAAGAAGAAGGTGAGGGAGGCGATTAAGGTTTAGGAGAAGAAATAGGTGTATAATAGTGTTTTAGGGTATTTTTGTTCTTTTCAGAGGGGCAAACGAGCCGTTTCTTAGATTTCTACCAAAAATTGTCGAATTGGGTAATTTGAAACTTCCTTTAATTATCTAGGGTTATTTTAACACTTTAAAAAATCAGAGGGTTATTTGATAATAGCACTTTTCTCAAAAAAAAAATCTTTTGATGACCCAAATTAAGACATACTTTCTTAAACGATATAATGGTGATCATATTTATCAAATAAAAGTTAATTTTCCTCGTAAAAGAAAGGAATAAGAAAGGAGCATCTGAGATACATATGAATTTACTTGTACGGAGGAATGTAGAGAGTGAAATAAAAGAAGCATTCCGTTTTTACTTTTCATTTGTTTTGATAATTTTCTTCATCTACCTATAGAATATAAGGTTGTCAAATGTGAAATTTTGGTTTTACCATTTTATCTCAACTATTAGATCTATGTTCCAACATAGCGTATCTAACCAAGTATGTAAAGTAAATAACGAACGAGACACTCAACTTAATTATGCAATTCGGTGAAATCCATCAATATCTGCGGGGCCTGGCCCAGTTCAGAATAAATCCACTAATCAGAAAGATATAGTACAAAGTACACCATACAATTATACTTATCTGCTAATTATTAACGTGTGAATTTTGCAAACTCCCCTTGCTACCGATCCACCTTGATCAGACTCCCTATGACCTCGAAAGTCATCGATGCTGGATCTCCTCCTCCTGAGAAATTAAGGTATATGACTCTAAACTTGATCAACATGTCACGTATGTTGGAACATATGAAAACTGGCTCTTGCAAATCTATCGGTCAAACATAAATCTCAAGTGCATATTTTTCTCAATTAAAATCATTAGAGTTGCATCCGTGATGTCCGTCGTCATTTGAGCAAATCAAAATACTCCATAATTATCTCCATAATATTTCTATTCTTTATCTGCTTCTGAAGCATATCCAAATCCCTTAAATAAATGATTTTTCTTTATCTCAAATATCCCATAATATTCCATAAATCCAATTCCATAATTATAGGGATTTTCTATAAATCCAATATGCTTCATGCACTTCTGAATCAAAATATCATAATCTCCATATTTCCATAAATTAATTATTACGCAATATTCTGATAGTCAAAACCTGATTCATTCCGTATGTTCCAACATGGAACATTTTTCTCTTTCAACATTAGTTCACAAATACCAATACCATAATCAATTAAGTCCACATGACTTTACAATCTCCCTCTTTGACATTTTGTGGACCTAACTATTTTGGCATAAACAATCATAAGAAAAACTTCCAAATTTCACATCCATAAAAATACTAGAAATCTCGTATGTTGGAACACATAAGACTAGGCTAAATCTGAATTAATAAAAACACCGAAACCAGAAATTTAAAATTCCAAATATAATTCAGATTACATCACCACAAAACTAAGATCCAAAATCCTCCAAAATATTCTCCCACTGGGGCCATGAATATGCCAAAGTCATAAAAACATCAAAACCAATAAAAGTTCATCAAAATAAGAATATGCTTCCCCTGAATTTAATACTGACTATGTTGGAACATAGCCCTTCAGAAATCAATGTTATTCAGGAGAAGCAACCTGTGCTTCCAGTTGTGCATTCTCCGCTTCAAGAGCAGCAATATGAATATTAATGGTTCCCAGCCTTGGATTCATAGCCATCACCTTGGCTTCTTTCTCATCTCCGACAGAAGTAGAGGCTGCAGTCTTAGGTTTCCAAGGCAAATCCTTCACCTGTCTCAAACCAAAAGTCTTCTTGTTTGACTTTAGAGACTAAGTTTCCACTATCTCGTCTTTTGGTTTAGCCTTAACTCTCTCACTTCTAACCAAAGCAAAGATGGTACAAGGATAAACCAGCGCATGCTTGGCCTTTGGAGAGATATTCTGTTTCACGATACTCTGCTGAATGAGCAATCCCAGATTGATAGGTTTTTGTGTTCCAACACAGTACAACAACCTCGTCATTTCCCGAGTCAAAGTTGTAGTGTTGGTAGACGACATCCAACAGTTTATTGTAACTAGGTAAAATCCAAAAAATCTGGATGTTAGACAAGATGTTTGAGAATACCCAGTTGCAGGCCACTTTGTTTTAACTCCTCCACATATTTTTGTCAAAATATGATCATCCGTGACCTCCAACTCCTCAGAAAAAATTAGGTTCCTGTGTTGGAACATATTCTTCCAGCTGCTGCTCATGTGTTCCAACATAGTTATCTTCTTGTGTTGGAATATAGTACTCTGTCTCACCAGCTTCTTTTGTGGGGTCATCTCCCCCTCTCTTCTCAATACCATACACCTCATCTTCATCACAAGCAGACATTCCATCAACATCATTCATATGACAGTCTTGATTTCCCAAATCATCCTTAGTACGCCCTAATTCTGCATCATCAACCTCCATAGCGTCTTCCTGCTGATATGTTGGAACATACTCAGCTTTCTCTTATTCACTATCGGACACAGTAATTATAGGGGGGATCTAAATCCCTGAGCTCCTTATTCCTGTTAGCAGCCTTAGCATCAAACACAACAACCTTCATTTGATCTATGGATCTTATGACCTCCAAACCCTCACCTTCTTCTTCACAGATTTCTTCAATTTTCTCATAACTCCTACCGGGAATATAAGTGTAAACATGAAACATATCCTTCTCTATATGCTCTCTATATTCACCTCTCAGCAACTTAACTTCAAAATGTTCAATATCAAATAATTCTCCTATGTCACCCAAGAGCAATTCTTCTGTGCTAACCTCCAAAAATTCCACCTTAAGGTTTTCTAAATTCCTCATATCTATGGTTACACGGTTTGCTTACCCCCACTTATAAAACTCATTTATCGAATCATACTTCCTTCCCTTCCAAATAACTCTAGTAGATTTAGAAGCAGTTACCTTTTGATATTTGGATTTTTCCTTGCTAGGTGTGTTCTCCTCAGGCTTGCAGAAGGTGATTAGGATAGGCTTCTTGTTTCCGTCCATTGAAGGTGTATCTCGGTATGAAATTTTTGGTTTGGCAAAAGAGTTCTCGGATAACTCAAACTCGGCAAGGATAACTTCCAAAATTTTGAAAGTTTGGTAGAGAAAAAGAAGGGTGTAATGCCAAAAAAGGAATATGGAGACATTGGAGCAATTTGAACAAAAAATAACTCATTCTCTTTTTACCTCTCTTGTCATGTCTCCTTTTTGCCTTTCTAAGACAATTATGACATTTTCTCTCTTGTCAAATCATGTCACACTTCTTTGAACTTCCAACATACTTCCCAACTTCTAATTCCATCCTTCTTAATTTTGTCTTTCTATTTTTTTGTTTTTTCTGAATTATTTGAAACAAAAAAACTGAACCAATCACAAATATACATACTATACAGAGGAATTTTAGAGAAAAAATACCTCATATCGGACAAACACCAAGGTGTTGTCTGAGAAATTCAAAGGTTGAAGCGTCCAATGGTTTAGTGAATATATCCGCATACTGCTCACATGTTGGAAGATAGGCGACCTTTCTAATAAAATGATGTCTGATGTCTATATACTTCGTTCTCGAGTGCTGAACAAGATTTTTGGAGATATCAATTTCATTTTTGTTGTCACACAAAATCTTTAGAGACCCTTGTTGAATTCCACAGTCATTCAGCATTTGTTTCATTCATAGTAATTGTGCAAAACAACTTCCAGCAGCAAGATACCATGCTTCAACAGATGATACAGAGATTGAATTTTGTTTCTTACTATACAAAGAGACCAAATTTGTGTCAATAAAGAAACAACCTCTAGTAGTATTTTTTTGATCATCTGCTTTACCAGGCCAATCAGAATCACTATAGCCGATAAGACTTGAGTCTTGATTATTAGAATACGAAATTCCATAATCGGAATTTCCACTCACATATCGAATAACTCTCTTTACTGCAGTCAAATGAGATTCCTTAGGATCAGTCTGAAATCTTGCACAAACACCTATGCTGAAACATATATCGGGTCGGTTAGCAGTAAGATACAAGAGACTCCCAGTCATGCTTCTGTATAATTTCTAATCAACTGAGACACCTTTCTCATCCTTCACCAATTTTTCTGTGGTTACCATCGGAGTTCAAATAGACCAGGCACTACTGAGTCCGAACCTCTTCACCAGATTCAAGGCATACTTTCTTTGATTTATGAATAACCCAATCTTTTCTTGCTTAACCTGAAGTCCTAGAAAATAAGTGAGTTCTCCAACCATACTCATCGCAAACTCGGCTTGCATAAGTGACACAAAATTTTGCACCATAGATGATGAAGTAGAACCGAACACAACATATCCACATAAATTTGAGCAATAAAAAACTTTGTGGACTCAGTAAGCACAAATAAAGTACGATCTACTCCCCCTCGGCGATAACCTTTCTTAAGGAGAACGTTTGTCAGTCACTCATACCATGCCCTTGGTGCTTGTTTCAGACCAAAAAGCGTCTTCTTAAGTCTATACACATGATGTGGATAATGAGGATCTTCAAACCCTTGGGGTTGTTCCACATACACCTCCTCATTCACTACTCCATTCAAAAAAGTACTCTTCACATCCATCTGATATAAAGTAAAGTTCATAGTGCAAGCAATAGAAAGTAAGATGCGAATAGATTCTAACCTGGCAACTGTTGCAAAGGTTTCATCAAAATCTACTCCTTCAACCTAAGTATATCTTTGCGCCACCAATCTCACTTTATTACGAGTAATCTGTCCATATGCATCTGACTTGTTCTTGAAAATACACTTTGTACCAATAACATTTACATCTGTCGGACGAGGATTGAGATAACATACATCATTGAGTTCAAACTGCTCGAGCTCTTCTTACATTGCTGCAATCTAATATTCATCAAGTAGTGCTTCCTTATAGTTTTTTGGCTCAATCAGTGAGATGAAACATTGTAGCCTTGCTAATTCTCTGTAGTTAACTCTAGGAATCGACCGGGTTCTTCTTGAGATAGGTTCTGGTACCTCCTGTGTTGGAACATGCGGACTTAGTGTGAGGGATGGTGTTCTAGCATACTCTTCGTCATCAGGTTTCGGCTGGTCAGATGTTCCAAAATAGTCCACCTGCTCAGGTGAAATATCCTGTGTTGGAACATGCTCCATATCTGGTTTATCGTCATTTCCATTCGAACCTTGTTTGTCATCAGAATCATTCACAACTACATTTATGGACTCCATGAGAGAGTGTGTTTGCATATTGTAAATACGATAAGCTTGACTATTCACAGAATACCCCAAAAATATTCCAACATCACTACGATTATCAAACTTAGCCAATGGATCTCTATCTCTGAGAATATAACACTTGCTTCCAAACACATGAAAGTGAGATACACTTGGCTTCCTGCCCTTCCAAATATCGGAAGATGTTTTGCTGGTAAAAGGCCGGAGATACACACGATTTATCGTATAACAAGCTGTATTAACAGCTTCTGCCCACCATTTTTTTGTGTATTCCTTTTTCTGCAAGCATGACTCGTGCCATCTCCTGGAGTGTTCTATTCTTCCTTTCTACAATTCCTAACTGTTGTGAGGTGATTGGAGAAGAGAATTCATGCTGAACCCCAAGTTCATCATAGACATCACTGAATTGAGAATTTTCAAATTCTCTACCATGATCATTTCTGATTCTGACAATCTTTCCTACTAGACTTCCTTTCTCTGTCTGCAATTTTATCACCAAACTTCTAAACACATCCAAAAAAAATCACCCAAGTGTATCTAGAGAAATCAACACATACAAATATGTACTTCTTACCACTCACACTAGCTGTGTTGGATGGACCCATTAAATCCATATGAAGTAATTCAAGATTCCTTGAGGTAGTAATATATTGTACTAAAGAGTGAGGAGACCGGATCTGTTTACCTTGTTGACATGGTCCGCACACAACTCCACCTTTGATCATAAGTGTGGGCATACCTCGTACTGCCTTTGAATTAGAAATTTTCATCAAGGTTTTGTAGTTAATATGACCAAGATTCCTATGCCACAAAGTGTCTTCATCTTTCTTTGAACTCAGACATTTCACTTCTTGTTCCAAGAGATAACAGTTGTCTGATGATCGAATACTAGAAAGTACTTTATATTTGCCATGTCTTATAACAAATTTGTCTTTATGAAACTCAACTGTCATATTGTTAACACACAATTGACTGATGCTCAACAAATTTGCCTTTAGATCTTCAACCAGCAATACACTAGTGAACACAAGAAATCCTTCAATGTGCACTCATTTTCCCATCTCCAAAAGTAACAAAACCACCATCATATAGTTTGATTTTTGTCAAAAACTCCTAAGTTCCAGTCATGTGTTGAGAGCACTCACTATCAAAGTACCACGAGTCTCTAGAATGTGCAATAAGAGAAGTATGAGCAACAAAGCAAGTATTAATGCGTTTAGTAACTCATACCTTTAGAACCATCTTTGAAACATGCAGACAGTTGTCATCTATTCATGATATCTCTAAATAATTTGAGACATTGTTCCTCGGTATGGCCTTGAAACATGCAATAGCTACATATGGGAGGTTTTTGTTGACGGGTTTTAATCACTTTCCTCTTCATGTCTTGAACTTATGCCTTGAGATTACCTGTATTGCCTGATGGGTTGTCATAGTTAATTCCTTGTCGATCTCCAAAACTTTTTCCCATGGTCAGAATGTCATCGAGCTTTGCCTTTCCAGTGTTTAACTTGGTGATTGTTGCTTCTGCCATCTCTGCTCTCTTAGTCACAAAATATAGTCTCAATTTCATATCCTCGATTTCATTCTTAAGCTTTTCAACCAGGACCAATAGTTCCTTCTCCATATCAGCCAATTGATTTTTCTCCATCTTCAGGGATTTGTTTGCATCAGCAACCTTCAACCACATGTCATACATTTTTTCGTATGCACTGTAGATCTCTTCATTACTCATGGGTTGGTCTTCATCATCGCTGGAAGTACCGTCAGAACTTATGTTGGAACATACAGTATTATCTGTGTTGGAACATATGTCCACACCATATGTATCATTGTAAACTTTTGCTCCAAATGCCACATAATTTCTTGTAAGTTACTCTTCATCTTTCTCATCTTCTTCATCCTCACTCCATGAAGTGACATATGACATTCCTTGCTTCTTCCGGATATTAGCACATTCAGCCTGAATATGCCCAAAGCCTTCACATTCTCTGCATTGAATCCTTCCTGGTTGTTTTCCTTCACCACCTTGATTTCTAGAGAACTGCTGATTTCCTTGCTCTATACGTAATCCACGATTATTTCCAATGTTTTTTCCACGTGGTCTGTTTCCCCCAGTTATTTCTTGTGATTTTTTGTCCACCGCCCTTTTTAGCATCCTTGAGAAATTTTTAGTGATGAGAGCAAGTTCTTGAATACCATCCTCACTATCATATTCCTGATTATCCCGTGATGAAGATACTTTGAAGACCAACTCCTTCTGAGTTTTCTTTGCAGGTTGTTCCATAGTCATCTCATACGTCTGTATTGATCTCATCAACTCATCCAAGGACATTGTGGATACATCTCTAGCTTCTTCTATTGCCGCAATCTTCATTGCAAATATCTTCGGGAGTGATCTCAAGGTCTTCTTTACCAACTCAACTTCCTTGTAGATTTTTCTCAATTGATATGTCATATTAGAGATGTCTCTGAGTATCCCATTGAATGTGGAAATCGTATCATCCTCCTCCATTTTCAATTCTTTTAACTTTGTAGCCAACATTTGTAGTTTGGATTCAGGTACACGACTGGTTTCTTCATGTACAATCTGCAGAATATCTCATGCCGTTTTAGCCTGATGACATGTAGAGATAAGTCTAAACTGATTTTCATTTACTGCTGGGAAGATAGCATTCAATGCTTTTGAATTTGCCAATGAAGCCTTCAATTCATCTGGAGACCACGATGATTTATCTTTGAGCTTTTGTTTCCTTGAACTTGACTCTCTTTCTTTCTCCTTCGAGCTGGATTCTTCATCTTCAGTTGGGTGATTCCACTCGGTTTCAACAAAGTGTCATGCAAGTTCATCTAGTGAATTTATAAAGACTCGCATGCGTGCCTTCCAGTAGTTGGAGTTTGTTCCTTGCAGCAAAGGTGGCCGAGACACAGAAGCTCATTACTTTGTCGCCATAGTAAAACCGGATCACACATTCCTTGACACAACCAAGGTAAAAAAATAAGTGACCAAGCTCTGATACCAAATGAAATTTTGGTTTTACCGTTTTAGCTTAATTATTAGACATGTGTTCCAACATACCCTATCAAACCAAGTATGTAAAGAAAATAACACACAAGCACACACAACTTGGTTACGCAGTTCGGTGAAATCCACCTACATCTGCGGGGCTTGACCCTGTTCAGAATAAATCTACTAATCAAAAAAATACTGTACAAAGTACACCATACAACTATATTTATCTTTTCTAATTACAAGCGTGTGGATTTTGCAATCTCCCCTTACTACCGATCCTCCTTGATCAGACTCCCTCTGACCTCGAAACTCGTCGATGCTGGATCTCCTCCTTTCGAGAAATTAAGGTATACGGTTCTGAACTAATCAGCAGGTCACGGTATGTTGGTACATATATATATATGCTGGCTCTCGCAAGAACTCTTGGAAAGATATAAAATCTGAGTGCAGATTTTCTCTATGAAATTCGTGAGTATTGCTATCGTGATGTCCAGTATAAATAGTCCCATAAGCATATCGAAATACTCCAAGATTATCTCCATAATATTCCTATTCCTTATATGCTTCTGAAGCATGTCCAAATCACATAAATAAATGGATTTTCATTATTTCAAATATCTCATAATATTCCATGAATCTAATTCCACAATTATAGGGAATTTCAATAAATCCTTTATGCTTCAACACGTCTGAATCACATATTGCATAAACTCCATATTTCCACAAACAAATATCTCACAATATTCTATCAATCAAATCCTGATCTTTCCTGTATGTTCCAACATAGCAAGTCTTCGCACACATGAAGTCTTATGCGTATATAATTCTTTCTCCATTTAAAATTCTGATTTTAATCAAATAATGTTTGATATATGAATTATCAAATGTAATCATTTAAAGAAAGGAACTAGAATATCTCGTCCATAACTCTACCATAGACTAATATTCCAAATCAATTCCAATTCCATGAATATAATTCAATCCCATAAATATAGGAATTGATATATTCTCCAATATATCTAATCGGACGGATTTCTTCAGGTCATTCCATAAAACTCCAAACATTCATTCTTTGATGTTTCAACAAAACAATTCCATATTTGCATAATTTCCACAAATTGTCAACTAGATAAATCTGGACTTTACACAATCGATGACGAATCATGGAAATTGACATCGCGTTTCGCCATAAATTTAGGGTTAATTTGACACATTCTCATTTTACAGAATTATATTGAAACTTTCAGTGTAAAGTTAGAGTTCAAAGCGTAAAATCCCCAAAAGTATACTCAGTGTGATAATTTTCGAACAGGTTTTTTTGAGCTTGAAATTTTAGCAATTAGCAATGGTCCCCATATGATCAATTTCCACAAATTGTCAACTAGATAAATCTGGACTTTACACAATCGATGACGAATCATGGAAATTGACATCACGTTTCACCATAAAGTTATGATTAATTTGACACATTATCATTTTACAGAATTATATTGAAACTTTCAGTGTAAAGTTAGAGTTCAAAGCGTAAAATCCCCAAAAGTATATTCACTGTGATAATTTTCAAACAGGTTTTTTTGAGCTTGAAATTTTAGCAATTAGCACTGGTCCCCATATGATCAATGAATCAATACCCTTTTGCGTAGTTTATTCAAGTACTACGTATCCTGATTGATTTTCCCATTTCAAATCTTAAAAATTCTTCATTTTGATACACACGCTAATCCTCATTATTTGAATCGGTACTCTTCACACAGAAACATCAGAATATATAACAAATCCAACTAAATCCGCATCTTGTTTTGCATTACACAACCCTACCCACAATCATAATTCTCATGATCTCATCCAACCCCACCATAATACACTTCCTTTTTATCTTTCAATTGTCCAACATATTTGTTAAAATGATGATGGTTTCAAATCCGTGCTTAGAATGAAAAATGATAGTACCTATCTTATACACTTTTTGATTAATTTTTTCAAGTCTCATTATATTATAAATTTCAATTAGTATATAAGCATCGATATTATCATGTAAAATATTGTTAGATTTCTTGCATAATGTATTTTTTAAATATTAAAATTTTATACGTCATTAATAAGCAATAAGCGTAATTAAAGGTATCAATGATTAAAATTAACTTGAGAAAGTTGAGGAAAAAGAATAAGAAGGGAGTAAATGTACACACAAACATGGTAGACCCCATTTCTCAAGTAATTATGTTTCAGATCACCAAAAACAAATAAAATGCCCCCTGCCTTCCACTCCCTCTTTCCTCCTCTCTACTCAGCTTCCAATAAGTATGTGATAATATTCCTAAAAAAAAGAATTACCATAACATAATTTATTTTCCCTACACCTCGTATAAATAAATCACCACACCTTGCTCCTTCCACAATTCATCTCTTCTTAACTTTTCCCACTTTCTTCCTACCTCAAAAACACAGTTAAATACATAAACAATGGATGTTGGTAGAATAACTGCAATCATCCACACATCTGCAGCAAAAACAATGACCATTGTGCAGAGCCCATCAGTCTCGTTAGCCATGGCGGAGCATTCACCGTGGCACTCCCCCGTGCCCTACCTCTTCGGCGGCCTGGCGGCCATGTTAGGGCTCATTTCCTTTGCCCTCCTGTCCCTCGCGTGTTCTTACTGGCATCTTTCCGGGCGTCCGGAATTAGCGGAAAGGGACCTGGAGGCCGGCGAAGGGAGCGAAAACGGTGGTGAAGATAGGGAAATGACGAAAACTGCGAAGCCGGTTTTCGAAGAGAAGTTCTTGGTGATCATGGCGGGACAGCAAAAGCCGACTTGCATGGCCACCCCAATGTCTAGCCGTGCATCATCTTTTGGTAGTGCTTCAACTACTAGTACTAAAGTTGATGATGAGAAGAACAAGGAGGAAGAAAGTAGTAAAACTTCTCCTAGCCAGGTTGAGCTGACTAACATGGAGGATAACTCAGCAAATCAATCCTATCAGGTGTCATAATAATTTTAGGGTTTATATTTGTTTTTGTTTTGTTTTTGGAATTTCGGAAATTCGAGTTTCCTACTGCATCAACATGCCTGTCGAGGATGGTTAAGGAGTGCTACAAAAGGCGAAAACAACCTGAAAAACGCAGAAAATGCAGGGAAATTTCAGTAATCAGCACTACTGTGGATGGATTTTCCTCTACTTCGCTTCAAGAAGTGAAGGAACTATGAAAATTTGATGGGGTCATACTATTTTTCTCATTTAAGGAAACAGATATGTGTGTGCCTTTTGGGATAGCAGGACAGCACGACTAGGACCTCAAGAGTGAAAATTATCGGTTTTGAGGAAAATCTGATTGGCCGAAAATTAGAATCGATTCTACGGTACAATTGCAGAAATGATATTGATACCTTTTTATTGTATTTTTCTCTCTAACTTATTCGAGCCCTTTGATTTGCTCTCAGTTGGATGCTGAATGAGGTTGGAACGAGGGTTGGATGCAAAGGGGGAGTGCGCATTTTCAAAATGCGCACTCGGGAGTAATTTTTTTTAAAGTTGTTGTGTTATGCGAAAAGAAAATGAAAAATTGAGAGTGTGCATTTTCAAAATGCGCACTGGGGTGGTAATTTTTTTAAAATTTTGTGTTATGCGAAAAGAAAATGAAAAATGGAGAGCGTGCATTTTCAAAATGCGCACTCGGGGTGGTAATTTTTTTATAAACTATTGTAATTGAATTATGCTTTATAATGTTTTGGGAAAAATTAATATTTTAATTATTATTTGTAAAAAATATTATAATATTATTTTTCGAGTTGTATATAGATCGAATTTTTTTAAAAAAATCATATGAACTCATTTTTAATAATAATATTATTTATTAAATAATTGAAATTTAGAATATTTTAATATTTTAATATATTATTTTCTTATAAAATAATTATTTTATATTATAAATAAAAATGATATTATTTTAAATACTATTGTAATTGAATTATGCTAAATAATTAATATTTTCATTATTATTTGTATGAAAATATCATGATATTATTTTTCGAATTGTATATGGGTCGAATTTAAATAAAAATATAATTTTCATCCAACTCCACCAACTAGCACCAATCTTGGCATTTTCTCCAGATTTAAGGCACAAAACGAGTGCGCATTACGCACATCCTTCCCTTGACCGGAAAAAGAAAGTCTAACCGGGTAAATGCGCATTACCAAAATGTTGCGCACTCGGGGTGATAAATTTTATATATACTATTGTAATTAAATTATGCTTTATAATTTTTTGGGAAAAATTAATATTTTAATTATTATTTGTAAAAAATATTATAATATTATTTTTCGAGTTGTA
>JAULKM010107795.1:0-23833 GCA_032355605.1 Rubia tinctorum | reverse complement strand
TCGTCGAGACGGTTCCAACGCATCCGGCCTCGCCTGATTCTGACTCCGAACGCAAAAGTTACGCTGAAAACCGTACCAAACCTTTACGGCGATCCATCGCTTCTTCAATCTTCGCCCTGCATCATAATCAACCATTGATTAATTAAGGTCAAACCCTTTTTAGTGTTAATACTCCATTTGTTCCTCTATTACTGACACACTTACCTTAATGAGATTTTTTGTTTAGAATGCACACCTTCATTTTTGGCAAGATTCCTTCAATTTCATCCACTCATTCTACTTTTTACTTTTTGCATTCAATTTCATCAACTCATTTTCTTCACCTAAATCCAAGCACCTAAACCTATAGTGTCACTACTAATGAAACGGAGGGAGTATGTAGAAAGTCAGGTAAGAATTGCACCTAGATTAGGCAAGTTCAAATCTTAAGTATTTGAATTTATGTATAGAGAGTGAAGTAGGGGTTTACTGATAATTAGTTCAAATCAAACATTTTCATTATTGTTCATATATGGAAAGTCAAGTAATGGTTGACCGATCATTAGTTAAAGTCAAACATTTTCTTTAGTATTTCTATATGGAAAGTCAAGTAAGGATTGACCATTCATTTGTTAAGGTCAAACCATTTAATTAGTGTTCATACATATGGAAAGTCAAGTAATGGTTCACCGTTCATTAGTTAAGGTCTAGTCATTTCATTAGTGTTTATATATATGGAAAGTCAAGGAATGGTTGACCGTTCATTAGTTAAGTTCAAACTTTTTATTTGTGTTTCTGTATAGAAAGTCAAATAAGAGTTTACCATTGATTAGTTAAATTTATACCATTTCATTAGTGTTCATATATGGAATGATAGACGGATTGGTTCAACACTACCAAGTAAGGGTTAATATTTGATTAGCCAACGTCAAATATTTTCATTAGTGTTTATGTATGAAAGTCCAATATGGGTTGACCATTGATTAATTAAGGTCAAACCTTAGTCATTAGTGTTTATTTATAGAAAATCAAGTAAGGAATAATTGTTGATTAGTCAAGGTCAAGCCTTTTCAATAATGTTTATATATGGAAAGTGCGATAAAGGTTGATCATTAATTATTTAATACTGACCTTATGATTAGTATTACATATCGAAAGTCATGTAAGGGCTTCACCAGCTTGCTCAAGCTATTTAACATTGTTGACTAGATCCTTTCTTCCAGCACAATCCATCTGAAAACGGATAAAGATACATGAATTTCACATAAGTTAAGAAAAAAAATGTATTTTTTCTTTTTATATGACACATGCGAACTCATCAATGCCTCCTATACAAGGCTTTCAGGTTTTTGCACCGGATATTGACAAACTTTGGAAACACATGGTTCACATCATACCACACAACAATCGAAATATGTTCCAACAAAACTTGTCTATGTATCACGTCATCGGTAGAAAGATTGCTAAACCCATGGCACCTACAATATACAAAAGAAACATATATAAGTAAAGCACAACCGAACCTTTATCCGAGCAAGAACGCGAAACAAATCTTGGGATTTTAAAAACCTTAAACATTCCATAGTTTTCCACTTCGTAGGTCCATCAATGAACATGCCCCAACTCATCCCAGTATATCAACAATGATATCATCCAGTAAGGATTCGAATGGTGTCTCCATGCCTTTTTTGCTTGGTTGAAATTTTTGGATGAGGATAGGGGTGAATAGAGTGGGAACAGAGATGATTTTTGTGGAGTCGGGTTAAAAATGACGGTAGTAATTGGTGAACATATTTAATGAATGGTAATGATGGTTAAAAAGATTGTTTCATATTCCACTTATGTAAATGAAACACGGTCCTAGGAAACCATACACACTGCCTACTTAACGCATGGTATAAATTGCATGGAACCATTTCTTTCAAATTTCAAACCAATTCTTTCAACTTTCGGTCCCGAAAACTGAATTCAACTTTTGATCTGCAATATAAAAAAATTACTTGGACGACGGTTAATATTAAGACCCCTGTTTCTTTACGTTACACATCAATTAATTATTAACCGTCATATCTTATATACTAATAGACGGCGTTTAAAGTTTAAACACCATCTATTGGTAACCTGAAGCCACACAATGATTGGAAATCCTCTCAAGCCAATGTTCAGATATCGGAACAGAGATAGGACAACGGTTCCGGGCCTTATACAAAAAGATGCAACTTATATGCGTCGTTAATGACCAATCCTGAACTAGTGCTCCTATCTTTATGTAACTCTTGGATTAATGTGATTGAGTGACTGATTATATAATTTTGTTAGGAATTGATGTTTATTGAAAATGTTTAAAAATTCCTGACTCGGCCCTATTTTTTTAACAAAGTGCTGATATTACTCTAAAATAAAGATTAAGTGCTCAAATAATTCTCGAAATCAATATTAATTGCTGATATAACCTAAACTTCTTGTTAGGTTCTGAGGGTGAGAAGGGTAAAATTATCCAATTTTTAAAAGAAAACTAATCAAGGGTATTTTGGTCACTTCCAGGATGGTCAACGCCGGAAATGACACAAAAGGTTATAACTACACAATTCAGCCAAAACTTAGGGTTAATTTGACATTTTCTCATTTGCAAGGTTATATTGATACTTTTAACCAAAAGTTAGAGTCAGAAGTTTATTTAGTTCAAAAGAATATTTTCTTCATATTCTTTGTGAATATTAATTTTATTATTTTTCAAATCTTTTATCATATGGTAAAACCATCTCAATTGTATTTAACTTAGGAGTATTATTATTTTATTTAATCATAAAACAAAACAGTTAAATATAAATCATTAATAACACTTGAAAAAAATTACACTAGAACTTTTAGTACAATAATACTTTTAAAAATAAAATAAAAATTTTAAAAACACAAACATGTAATATAAAATTTTAAGGAAAAATATATATTTAAAATATGAATTTTACTCTAGTATTCTAATAAAACAATTTAAATGTATATCTCGAGTAATATATGATCAAACTCTAATATTAACAAATCACAAGATTTTGTTTTAAACTGATTAACTGTTAGATGGAGTCATTTTATCGAATGTATAAGTTTGACATTTCATTTAGTGTATTGAATATTATTTTAACATTACACATATATTATTTGAAGATGTGGAAGGTCTAAAACATTACTATTTTGGGAAATGAGCCTAAGTAGGATTATGACCCATGTTTGTGAGAGGGACGTGCGACGTCGGTCACAAAAAAAATCGACGTCGGAAAGCGAGAAAGGCGTGAAACTTTTGTCATTCATGTCAATGAGAGCGATGTGCGACGTCGGTCACAAAAAACAAGCAACATCGGTAAGCGATAAAGGTGTGGACTTCGGTCATTCATGTCTGCGAGAGAGACGTGCGATGTCAGTAGTAAAAACAACCGACGTCGATAAGCGAGAAGGGCTTATGACGTTAGTCCTTCTTGTATGAGGGAGGGACGTGCAACGTCGGTCACAAAAAATAACGACGTGGGCATGCGATGACAATTATTCATGTCTGCGATAGAGACATGCGACATCGGTCATAAAAAAACAACCGGTTTCAGTAAGCGAGAAGGGCGTGTGACATCGGTCATTCATGTCCATGAGAGGGACGTGCAACATCGATCACAAAAAACAACCGACATAGGTAAGCGAGAAGGGTGTGCAACGTCGATAATTTAAGAATTTTTACCTCAAATGTTTTTTAAATCGAGGTAAAAAGAGTATTTTTACCTCAATTTTTTAATTGAAGTAAAAAATACTTTTTACTTTGTTTTTCTTAAAACTGGGGTAAAATAATTTTTTATCTCAATTATTTTCCAAATACCAAATAACCGAGGTAAAAGGGCGAAGTAATAGGTGTTATCTCTTGTAGTGTCAATTCCTGATTTGATAGTCATTGTCCATGATTATCATAAATCATTGAACTATGATGACATTAATTCTTTCCGTAGTCCACCTATGATAGAATGTGGTGCTTTTGTCTCCAAAACTCAGCCATGATATCTTTGATCTCTGTTTCCAGTAATCAAACTGTTTTTAATATAGATCTTTAAGATTGAAAGAGATTTCATCTATAGTTATTTTCTTGGTATAAATGTCTGACCCTTGTTGCAACCATGCCATTCATTTTAAAATATTTTTAATATTATTCTCCATATTTACATATGGGTTGTTTCCTGAGTTATTCTCCATTTGTGCATCCCTTGAGATGTGCGTAGTGGTTGTACCAGCACTGGCACAACTGCTCCTTGATTATCCTCCTCCTGAACCTACATTTCATCAATATCTAGATCCATAAAACCATTGCCCTCTACATGTCCATTGGGAAGATGCTCACTTGGATTGTTATTTTCAATTTCCTAAGGATGTGCATGCGATGGCTGCTGATTTTTGCCAAAGTATGGATCAAATTTCCTTGGTGTAAAGCCTCCACCACCACACTGTTCAAAGCAACACCATTATTATTGTAGTTATCATTATTAGAACTACTTTCTCCAACATAAACCTATTGTTTCCAATGAAATAAGGAAACCTTCATGTACCTATTCATTAGGACTAGACTATATCTCTCTCATCAAGAATCTATATAACCGTATTGTTTTCCTCTTAGCCTACATATGTGAATAAGCACACAGAGAGGAAGGGAACAGTTCTCTATTTGGACTCCACACAATATCGAAACCACAAGATGTGTTGTGTGTATATCTCCATCTATAATGTACTCTAGATCCTAATAATTTGTAATAGGGCACCTTTGTCAATGATGCCCTAAAACACAATATCTACGACAAAACTATAGAGCCTTTCATACCTAATCTCTATCCAGATCAAGGGCCATCAACTAGGTCTTTATAAAAACCCGATACAAGAGGGCCACCAAAAACAATCATAAGATTGCACGTAAATATTTTAAATTCACACGGGCCACACTTCAATATCTACATCAATTACCTCTCTCAACATGTTTTTGATCTTAATTGTTGTCATTGAAGCATAGTATCTTGTTGGCAAGCCAAAGATCTTGATATGCATTTTGACTTTTTAAACCTTAATGTTCCTCGTGCACATATATGCACCATGCGTTGTGAAAGCTAGTAGTCCACCTGCCATTGAATATGGGCTTATGTGTAGTGCATATATTTATTCTTCCCTCGTTTATTATTTTGTAACAATGTATAACAAAAGTTGCGATGCTCCAGAAAAAAGGTAAAGTACTTATTAAGCCTTTCAACACTTAATTCACGATAATATATCTATAAAGCTAACATACAATTTTTCTCCATATCCATCGCCTCTTCAATGTCATTTTGTGTTATCCTCACTATTCCACGTCTCCGAGTAGTTCTCAAAATGGCTGAAAATCTGAGAAGGGTACGACAGGCTCATTATAATCCTCAAAGAAATCTAAACCTATGGTGTGATGTCGCTCATATTTAATATCTATTATGAAGTTTTAAGTTTCAACTTTGAAAAATCTCTGTTAGAGGTTGTTGGAAGTGTACTGAATGAGCTAGTATTTATAGTGTCACTCCTCCCTTCCTCCATTTGTCTTCTTTTGGCAATGGAATCAAGTTTTTGATGTACTTTGCTTATTCTGATGCCCTTAATGACTGCGTCTTTACATTTCCCCATTACTAATGCCCAATCTGAATGCAATTAGTCTGTGAAAATGTGTTGCAATAACTTATTATAATAATTTTTGAGGATGTCCTTCGATCCCTATCCCGTTAAAAGTTTTCTGAATTACTACGTGTTTTGTGTGTCAAAGTGAGAGAGCGGGACAAATTTCCAGTTATATGCGAAATTGCGGGTGGCCGTCCCATTTCTGCTGTATGGTTTTAAGAACTTTGATATTGTGCAAATCTGAAAGTGATTTTCCCGCTTGTGTTGCCCAAATAAGGAAATGTGAAGTTGTTAGCGGGTTGGTTTGCAAAGAGAGGGCGAGGAAGTGTCTCGTCATCTCGTTGCTTATAATATGAATGAGGATGTGGGCTAGTCTTGTGTTAATTGTGTGGTATTTGGCTTAGATGGTTGGAAGGCTAGCGGATAAGTGTGCCACGTAGGTATGGTCTTTTCAGATTCTTTTTGTTGGAATGTGTAGATTAGTATGATGTCTTGTTCTTCATGCTAAATAAGTGCTTAGTCAGTTATCAAGAAATAGGGAGAAGTGACCTTTCACATATTTTAATAAAGGGGATTTAGTTTTCCTATGTTGGATTTTACCTATAAAAGGTGTTGTAGCCAGGGTATTTTTCAGTTTAGTTTCTTTGTTGTGGACTTATTCCTGAAAGTGTGTTGTGTGTTTTTTAAGTTGTTGTGAGTGTGTGTAAGTTGTAAATTCCTATGGGATTGGTGGTTTGGGATGTTGGGAATGACCTGGGTTCAGGCTGGGGTTGTCACATGTTATGTGATAATTTGACTCACATGGATGTGTTAGGATGATAACTTCGGTTGTTGGGGATACAAGTTCAGTTATGTCATCTCTGGGATGTTATAGAGATATTCATGCTTGATATAAGTGTATGTCTTTTAATTGTTCTTATGTTTTTGTATGTTTTATTTTTTGATGTGTGTAGTAATTTATGTGCAAGATTGGCGGGTAGGATTAGCGAACGCGGGGTCAAGATGGAGAATGATGAAGAATCTCCATCTGATTGGCCCATATGTATGGAAGCTAAGGAGAACCAGCATGAGGGAAGGTTTAGACTTGTGGTGGATAAGCTTTAAGGGAAATGGACTATGCAGTTCAAAGACTCGTGAAGCAGAACTGGATTGGATTCACTAGGGCGTTCAACTGTTGATATGACGGGAAGGGTATGCTAGTAAAGCGGTCATTCACCTCACTGGTATACCTGCTTACTAGAAGGATAGTGCCCCATCATAGAGGGCAATTCAGGAAGTGAAGGAGGTGCAGTGAGAGAATTGGATAGCCACTCTCTAGCAAGTCTCCTTACGGCTTTAGTGGCCTGACTAGCTTACGTCTATGGATTTGTTTAACTATTTGCCTATGTAATAGATTTTTTTTTAATTTGACCAGGTGTAATAAATTTTGCTGTAATCCTTAGTTTTTGTGAGGATTTAATATTGATGAAAATATTGTATTGGTCATGCAATTGATCTTTATGGTGTATTGTATTTTATGTTGCTAACATCGCCTTGCAGTTCACGCTTAACATGAGTAGATGATTTGGGTATGAACCTGTTAGATATACCTTCTTCGATGTATGATGTTTATATTTTGACATGTCTAGTTCAATGGCTAAGCGATACTTATGACTATATCGTGCAAAAAATGATGAGGGGTATTACCATAACTCTTTTAGTTACACATCCGTTTATACGCATGCGAGCTGATTGTCAATTGGGGGAATACCTTTATAACAAATCCGTGGAGGCTGCATGTGAGTGCGGTTGTATTGATGTTTCAATCTTCCTTGAACCATTGAACTACTTCGCTTCTTGTCAGCTTCGTTGGGTTGGTGGGGTCCTTGCACTGTTTAAATTAGATGTTAACTTTAGCTTGCGATCCGGCATTTCCCAGAGACTATTCACAAAGAAAAAAATCTTCCTCTCCACAGATCACACCATGATGTGGGGGTCATTCCGATTAAGTCTAGATCCCAGAATTGGCATGAATAATCTAGCCTCTCCGAACATCTGCAAGAAAGTCTCCCGATTGTATCCTCAGGGAGAAAGCTCTGACGCTCGAGTTAGGGTTGTCTTTTATATCAATATTTTTTAGTCAGAAGTTACATATTTGGTTTTTCGTCTTTCATCCTTATTTATAAAGGTTGGATCATGCAATAATGGCCTGCGTATTGTGCTCCAATATTGCAACTCCATGCCATGCTATCCATGCAAGAGGTTATCCATATCAAGAGGCAAACCTTCATTAGGTTGTCTTGACCTCTCAAAAACAATACTCTACAAACCTCACACGAAGAACACTTGGCTTACATTAGTTGTTGGTTGATGAATAACCTCAAGGAGAATTACATAGCCCCAATCTATGAAAAGTGATTACAAATTTAATTATTGTGTGTTATTTTTAAAAGAACATCCAATGCTAAAACTATGAATTTTAATCATGCACTGCTCCTAGTAAACACTGGATGGTGGTTGTGGTTGTTCTCCCATCGAACACAGTGTATTACTTTAATCCACTTCATTAAGAACCTGGATAATCAATAGTTCATGTCATGGAGAATGTGTTGACCAACCCACACATTACCGAGCACAAAGAAGTGCATTGGAAATATTTGAAGGTATCAAATTTCTTCAAATTGATATATGTTAATAATCAACCAGGCTATTATGGCTCTGTTTTGCAGATCTATGCTTATAAGTAAAACTGGCTTATTTTGAAAGCAGGGGGAGACCAGCTTCTACTTTTCCTCCAAAATAGCTTATGCTTTCAAAATAAACTGGTTTTTTTTGCAATTTACCTAACACTAAAAAGTGTTTTGCTTATAAGCAAAGCAGCTTATAAGCTCTGTCAAACAGAGTCTATATGGGTTTAATTTTGATTTTCTATTAACCACATATACCATAAGAAAATAAAGGAATGTTTGGGAGAGCGAAATTTATTGCATGCGGTTCATGAAAGATTGTGGGCTAAATGTTACTCGGAACAGTTTCCAACTTGAAGATGTATGTACATTCTACAACTTGTTAATGGATCTAAGTTTGACTTCGCACAACAAAAGTTATTCATGTCCTTTTGTATTAAATTCTAGCACTTCAAGGAAGACAAATCTCAATATATTGTCAAACTTTTGGACGAGGTTCATGAGCATTTGGTGTTCTATATGATGATAAAGCACTTGACAAGTTTCATTAATCCAACTAAAATATGAATTTTGTAAATGTGAAGACTTATTTTGGCATACATTAACCTCTAAAATGCATATTGACACTTCTCAAGGCAAATTTCTTTTTTTTAAACCTTGATCTAGATATAGTTGTAAAAAATCTTAAATTTTGTTTTTGTAATTCAACAACCCCAAAGTTTTTTTTATCAAATTAAATAAAATAGCAAAAAGTTAATTTTTGTTTTTCATGCTTTTTTCATAAATATAAATAGTGACAAGAGCAAAAAATAAAAGAGCTTGTCACACTGAACCGGACGCCTGGTAAATAAGAAAATATCGTTTGTTCCATATACCTATTCGATACATAATCTTTTTTTCCCAATGGTGTAGTTCATTTTAAGGGAATAATTATAGTACTGTTATAATCATCCTTTTAATGGCACATGTATTTGATACTGGAGATCATTATTTTGTTAGTGTTGTATATGAAGGGGCTCATCACGCCGGACATTAATTTTTAATTTAAGCTTTAATTTCTCATTATTGTAACAATGACATCCCCATGCCTTTGATTAACATTAGACTCGTTCTGATACCGAGTTGCCGATATCGAATCTGTTTCCAAGAAAAACAGATGATCCTTGATCTTTACAACTGATGTCAGCAATAAGAATGACGTTCTCAGTTGTACAATCAAGTCTGACCTGATATACAATTAATCATGCGAATCATATCAAATTAAGAGATGCAGTTCTTCAAACCTTACACAACTCTTCAAAAACTTATTGTCAGCAATATTCAAATTTTATTTTAAAAAATTACAACATTTAAAGTATAAAATTAAGGACTCTGTCAGTAACCTCATGGACATGCCACCTTTCCTGAAATTTTCTCTTATGTTTTATATATTTTAATTATTTATTTGTACCCGCTCTTATAATTAAGACGGAATCGGGCTCATAAATGGAACTCCTTAAATAATACGGAAGCAAAGTGCACAATATTTTACTAGCCTTAGTCAATTTCATTTGGGAGGAGCTAAGATATTTTGTGGGATTTCTAAACGTGTCAAACTCCATTTTTCTCATTAAATCCTCTGAGTATTGGTCTCGTCCATTTTTCTCAATAATTTCTTTTATGGTATAGATGACAGAGGCAAAGTTTTGAAGAAAAAAAATCGTCTTTCTATATGATTATGGTAAAATAAAATTAGTTGCAATATTAAAAATTTATTATGTAATGTGTAGTAGTTATAAAGTTTATAACCCGATTTATACAACCCAAAATTTTTTTATTCATTTCTTCTAATTTACACTTTACACGACGGTCTTTCCATTGCTTATGAAAAGATCATTTTTCAAGAAACGGACTCGATAGATAGATAAAAATAAAACAAATTGTAATAAAATACGATATAAGATAAGAATTCAGCAAAAGCAAATATACAATGATAAATAGTAATTCACTTTATTAATTTACACATCTGCATCGGTGGATTCCAACAAAAGCTGTGATATTTTTCAACACACGGATCTAAATTGAGAATATTGTCCACGTACACGAAGAAACAGACAAATATGTGTACAAGAGCAACAGCACAATGTTTTATTATGTCGAGTAACAGATGATGGAGGATGACTCTCGTTTTTTTAATCTTATGTATGATATTTTTATTAGTTTCTTAGTTTATTTTAAATTTTAGATTGAGTCTATCTCTTAAAAGATGGTATTTTCATAAGTCATGGAAAGATCAAGGTTTAAAGTGTAAATTAAAACAAATTAAAATAAAACTTTCGGATTGCATGAACCCGGTTATAAAATTTATAACTACTACACGTTGCATAATAAAATTTTAATATTGCAACAAAGACCTTTTACCTTTTATTATTCCAATTAAACTCCATCTTTCCATAAGTCTATGGAAATACTTTTTTTTTCAAGACTTTGCCTTTTAGATCCACTTTATCCTCATAAATTTTATAAATTAAAATTTTAACACTATCTTTATAAAGAGGGTCATTAAATTAAATTATAATCCACCAATTTTTTTATCTGCTCCGCCCCTGTTCTGGACGGACATTTTTTTTCCATGACTTTCCTTAAATGATATTACCAATCCCGTTTTGTTTGACAAACTTACACACATCATTAGTGTTAACCACAGGATGCATGTAATTCCATTGATTGGGGGTACATACGTGTAACATTTGGAAACCTTTTATACTACGAAAATTTAAGGGTAATGGAGAAATTTGAACCAGTTGATATAGAGGTTATGCTAGTAATGACCTAAATTTAACTAAATAAATCAAATTTAAATTAAGTAAAAAATGATATAATTAAAATAATTTAAGTTTTTCTATATTGATATGACTTAAAATCAAGCAAACAAAACTGAACTAACTAGAGTTAAATAAAAAAGAACGGGACCTAATTCAGTATATAATTATGTGACTTTTTGGGAGGCAAAATTGAATCATTGTTAGAAAGTTATTGCTGTATTATTTTACCTGTAAAATTGGACTGATCTATAAATTAAATAAATTAAAATAGTACATATAATATCTTGTTAAATTAGTCATAAAGTATACTTCATTTGTCGCAACTGAAATTGCATTCTTTCCTTTTTGGGACTTCCCAAACATTCTACACTTTTCAATTTCATTCCTATTTGGGTCATAGTTCAATAAAAAATAACTTTGGACCAAATGTTACCTGCCACGGTAAGTAGTTGACAAATTCCTACATGCCACATGCCTCAATAAGTAATATACAAATCTCACCATAAAAATACTCCCTCTTTACTTTTCTTGCTGCAACTTCAGTTGGAATGGAGGGAACTTTTTACAAATATTTTAATTTTAAATTACACTTAATAATAGATATTACCGGTGTTACATTTGTGTTGAATATTATGGGGGGAAATAGATGAGAAGTTTATGAAGGATGGAAGAATATTAGGATGTCACATGGTGAATTTTTAATGCTGATGATTGATGAACAGTGAACAAAAGCCCTTCAAGTTAGGTTGCTTCCTTAAATCCCAAAAGGCCTGGTTAACTAAGAAATCTCTTTCATTCATTATGGGCCTTTAGCCTCAAAGCTACAAATAGATATCGTGTTACGAAGTGCGGATTGGCCTTCCGATCACGATCAAATTTCACAAATAAGTTTGCGTTATGATCGGATTTAAAGGTTGCAAACAAACCCCTTAGCCCGCGGATTAAATGGGTTGTTTATTTTTAGTTTCTGATGAATATGGATAAAATGAGTAATGAATTAATGAGTAATTTAAAAAATATGGGTTGGACGGGTTTGTTTTACGGGTTAACCGTTGGTTTACCCATATGAATTGATATATAAACATATATGAGTCAATATATGTGTTGAAACCCGTGTGTTTTACCCCTATCAGTTGGTATATAAATCCATATGAGTTCATATATGGGTTGAGACCCGTGAGTTTACCCATTTTGACCCGACCTAATTTTGACCCGTCACAAAATGGGTAAAAATAGTTCATACCAATATTTTAAAATTATCCATATTACCCAACCCATATTTGACATGTTCGTCCATTTGCAACCCCTAATTGAATTCATCAATTCCAAATGAAGGGATTTTAATACTCCCTTCTTCTCAATCAAAATTCAATGTTAAAAATTTGAACTATAATTTTGACTATTTTTAAAAAATGGAACTATAAGTTTCATTTCTTTCAAAACCAACCACCTTGTACATTGTTTAATACAAAATTTCCTAGTCACACTATTACATCATTTCACCTTAAAAACAAAATCATTTTGTATCAAATTACATAAATCAATAGCACTTAGTTGTTTGGAACTAAAACTAGGGAGAGATAGTTTTGATCATTAGATTATATTACAACCTAATAATTAAGTTCATAGTGTGTTGTTTGGTTGGTAGCATTTACTTTTAAATACTCTTATTTTCAACGTATTTTTTAATGATATGATGTTGTAAATTATTATTCTTTAGTTAATTGATAGACATTGTAATAAAAATATAAGAAAAAAGTGCTTTTATAACCCTACATATTTGACATAAGTGCCAATATAACTTTTTGATAACTGAAAGTGCAGATATAATCCTACCTAGTTGATGTAAGTGCAATTTTACCCATCCCGACATCTGAAAGCCGGATTCGATGGAAAAGTCAGTTTTACCCCTCTGATATAACCTTGCAATTTTTACAAATGTGCTAATATAACCTTATAAGCTTTAGGAAAGTGCTGATATAACCCTATCAATTTTCATAATGTGCTGATATAACCCTACCTGTTACGGCGACGGTGCAGCAGCTGTTCGACAGTGGTCCGACAATGGTCGACAGAGGTCTGATGGTGGTCAGGTAGTTGTCCGATGGTGGTCTAACGGTAGTCCGCCGAACTCTAAGGGTAAATTTGTCAACTCAAATTTAGATTTTAACACTAAGGATATTTTGGACATTTTACATACAGTCAACGCCGTAATATGGAAGTCAATGCCAAAAATGGGTCTGAGGGTTATATTAGCACTTACATTAACTAGTTAGGGTTTTTTTCACTAAATATTATCTGAGAGTTAATATAGGTATTTAGTCAACTAGGTATGGTTATATTGGTATATATCCCAAAATATAATCATGCATGTATATATAGAAGTGTTATGTCTATTCATTCAAATAAAATGAATCTTGACTGATACTAAGTTGTATGTTTATATGAAAGAAATAAATCAATTAAACATACACCTGAATGTTCTATTTATGTAGTAGAATCATTGAAATTTAATAAAGTAATTGATGTGGTTAGTTCCTTATAATTGGTGATAGGGCTTAGGACTTGTATATGCGAGCTCAACACCTCATTGGTACCTGCCCCAAGTCCCTGGATTGATTCTAAGGAAGAAACTCCGATGCTTAGATCAGTAATGCAACATATAATGTGCTTATTCTTGGAGTTTTGAGAATATACATATTATTGTCATATAATATCTTATTTATAGTCTTCACGCGATGTTGGATTGTGGCCTCGATTATCTTAGTCTTGTCTCCAGATAGAGTTTCTACTATATTCATAACAAGTTCCATCATGAAGCATCGTGGCCTCGCCAATGGATAGCGCTTATGTTATATTTGAGATACGTCCGGCCGTGAAGCGGGATGCTCCCACTTTTTCTGATAGTTCGTTCAGAATATTTGCCAAGGGGTTTGGGACTGGCCTATAGTTCGCTATCTTACCGAGCTTAGCTAAGTAGGTCGATATGTATATGGATTTTCCACATACCATAAACACTCACACCATGATATTATTTAGGCAAAACATTTCCAGGATCTGTGGGACTTACATACATAGCATTGTGCTCGTGAGGTTTATGTTGCGAAGTTGCTAAACTTTTATGTTAGGTACACAAGTCCCACTGTTCTTAAGATAGACGAATACAAATAACTTCGTGGTTAAATGTTCTCAAGTAACATAGCTTAAAATTAAAATATGAAATTACAATTACCATATGTTAGTTACCTAGTTGTTTAAGATAAAAACTATTCTTATTTTTTACAACATCTAGAGTATCTCATAACTCCCCCTGGTCTTTTCACGGGGTAATTTCTCTTAGCCGTATATATCAGGATTAACGCGTTATAAATTATGTTTGATGCCTGTCAAACACCAATCTTATGGCCGAATCTTGCTCTTGAGCGATGAACCTGCAAAATAAATTTCCTAGGGGTTTTACTGGGGAAAAAGCTCTGATACCAAAGTAAGACCAAAAGTGTTTGATCTGAACATGAGAAGCGAATGAATAGAATGGATCTACATTGCGGTATTTATAGAGGTTTTTCCCTAGAAGCTCTTTCAATCACTTTGGGATATATATACATATTTCATGTAGGAATAGTAGTGTCTTACCATAATGGATTTGCCATATATTTACTATTCTGAAAATATATATGGTGAAGGAGTGAGATCCTAAAGATATATTTGGACTTGGATATCTTCTATTCGCATTAGGCTTCAACCAAGTAGAATATAGTTACATGGCATTTTGCCAAAGTAGTGAGCTTTGGCTCAACCATTATTAATAGTGATATACACCTCCTCCAATCATGCAAATCTCAAGCTAGAAGACAACACATCGTAACTAGCGAACCATCAAGGTGAACCCCAAACGTGCACCGCGACCTACCAAAAGAAGCCCACCTTGAGATAGAATATGGTCAGAACCCACGATCATCCCCTCAAGACCATGACCTGGAAAGGAAAGGGGCAACGTGGATCATGATCAACAAAGATCGTGTAGTGCATCGATAATAAATAGAGATTCAGAGCAAGGAAACAATTAATGGATTTTTTCTGGTAATATAACTACAAGACATTACACTAATTTAAGAATCAGAGATAGCTCCCGGGGACCTTCCTATGACCGTGTTTTACAGGAGGATTAAGCAAGCTTTCTACCTCTCCCCAATTCTAGACATTATGTTGGCCTAGAAGGATCTCCCTTATCAGTGACGCTGTCTGTGTGGACAAATATATTTTTTCTTGGACCTCACAATGCCTGAGAAAGGCAGGGGGTTCTCCAGTTAAGGTACTTCTCTTGATGCAATCGAAAAAAATTACTGACGAGAGCGGAACCAATTACAAGATATTGCCACACAGTCAATGGATAGAAAGGACAATTGTTAAGATAATGGGTATCCACTTTACACCAACACTGGTTATCATAGTCCAACCAATGACAAGGTATGCCCCAACACACCAAGCCTTATGTACGCAGTAATAAAGCGACTTCACGTGACTTATTATATACTCGCACGCTCAAATCTTAGAACTATGCCTATCATAAATACGTAGTTACAATAGTATAATAACTTTGGAAATCAGGCATATCATAAAGGAACAAACAAAATACAACACTGTAATTTGGAATAAAAAGTTGATAAAAGGGTCAGAAAACCTAAGATAGACATTAAAAACGAGTACATTAACAAAATGCTATACCTAATCTAGTTGATTACATCAAGGAATGTTACACCATTCCAAATAGAAAAGCTACTACAGTAGATAGCTGATGAGACAACAAATGTATTTATTTTTAGAAGCATTTAACATTTCTTTTGTTATCATTTTGTCAGTAGATTGCTATATTTAGGTATATTTACATCATAAGGGGTTTAGATGACTATTTTCGGTTTTTGTATCAAAATCTTCACTTTGTAATCTATTTTGAGTCTAGTGAATTTTTACGAGAATCTGAATTCTATTTTATGAGCTTATTTGTAAATCGCTTGTAAGAAATTTAGAGTAGTTTAGTGAAGGTTATTCATAAGGATGGTAGAAGATCGAAGGTCACGAGTCAAAACGTTATAGTAGCTACATGCACCGAAGAAAAGAGTGAAGTCCAAAAGAGTCATGCAAACTAGCATGACCCGTGCCATGAATCTTGGTGAGGAACGAAGTCCAGAAGACGGGTCATGAAAGTTTGCACGGCCCATGGTCTATGATTGCAAGAAGTTGAAGGCCCGGCCGTTTGGATGTGCAACGATCAGAAGCCGGGTGAAACGCCCTCCAGTCGATGGGCAGTGCAATCCAGCACGGATTGTGCATTCAAAAAATGAAGAATCAAGGTCCATCCAACGAATGGTGCAATTTAGCACAACCCGTGCGGTCACAAGGCAGAGACCAAAGCTCCAACCGACACCTCATGCATTATTACACGGGTCGTGTTGGCCGGGCAGTGTAATATGGCATGATCCATGACAGCGAGGCAGCTACAGATCTTGATTTTTGGTCCTTTCAAGGCTCAATCTACCTAATATATAAGACCATTTAGTCTCATAGGGTTATATAATTAGAAACCAATTCATTCTATTGTAGTTCCAGTTACTTGTAGAAAGAAATGAGGCTATGTTCTTGCTTCATTTATTTTCCTAGATCTATGGCATTCAATCCAATGAATGTCATGGATTTAATGTCTCTAGATTAGTTTATTTTCTTAGGATTGTATTTGTATTAATGACTTGATTAGGATTTGTGAGATTCTAGATTGCCCTAAATTTCTATGCTTATAAATATTGTATATGATTTGATGTTTCTATTATTATATGATATATACCATGATATTTTATGATGTACATATGATTTAATTTATAGTATAATATCATGCTAGACGTAAATGCTAATATCAGAGTATTAAATTATAGTTATTGTAGTTTTAGAGTACCAGGGAGATAAGTGCATTAAATCTACCTTGAGAGTGTTGGGACAATTGTTGGACCTTAATTCTAATTGGCTAGCTGTGTGAGTGATCGCATGTTAGGAGTGGTAGACCGGAGGTCGCTGTATAGAAATTCCTAATGGGGGAAACCCTGGCTTATCCCCGAAAATTGAACATTTGTAGTTTGTAGAGACTAGGTTCATATCATCACAAGGAATCAATTTCTTTTCCTCTCTAGGCCTAGGGTTGGTGTCCATAGTGGAGAGCCCGAGATGTATTAGGATCACTTTCTTATCTAACGGTTCCTTTGAGAAGAGCCTCGTTAGCATTGAAAGTGAGATTGTGGGGGATGAAAATGCTGAGTCAAAAGTATTAGAGTACATCCCTAATTACGGAGGCGGTGAGATGGTTTGAAGGGAAACGAACCTCTGTGTGACATACAGTGGGAATTCCAGGCCATCTCCACACCATGTGACATAAGCATGAGATTGCGTTTATATGTCTATATGTGATAGATACTCGGATCAAATCAATAAATCGGTTATATTACGCAAATACCCCCAAGATTAGTTAATCTATAGCTTACTTATCTTTAATTTCATGTTTGTAGTGTTAGTTCACAACCCCCTTCCCCTAAATGTTTAATACTAGATATTCCCAACACACAATTGGGGTGACGCCTGTTTGTGGGTTGTGTCTGGCTAACCTTTAAATTATTCTATATCTGTGGACGACCCCGAAATTTCCACTAGTTACTTCATTGTAATTAGATTTGAGCATGGGAGTAACATTACAAGTTTTATCTTTGATTCTAGTGCACACGAGTAATTTGATTAAAAAATGACCACGTGGGTGCACACCAAATTTTGTCACTGTTATCGGGGGTACTAGACTTATTTAATTGTTAGCTAGAATAACTAGTTGGTAGATTAGTTTGTAATTTTACTCTTGTAGTTTTAGTTGGTTTTTGTGTAGAGTTTCTTTGGTAGCTTTTCTTTA
Source organism: Rubia tinctorum (assembly GCA_032355605.1). NCBI lineage: Eukaryota > Viridiplantae > Streptophyta > Magnoliopsida > Gentianales > Rubiaceae > Rubia > Rubia tinctorum. Next base: position 5,789 of record JAULKM010107795.1, on the reverse strand, counting down.
TTATCCTAATCTCTTGTGTTAGTGCTATTGAGGATGAGTATTGTTTTGCTCCTCATTTATGGTGCATAACCATGCCATAATCTTAGAAACTTTACAGTGCTTATCGAAAAACACAAGCAAGCGGAGAATAAGAAGAAGAAGGTTTAACGAAGCGGTTATGCGAGAGCCAGGTGTTGAAGTTGAGACTGTGAACTATATGGCGGAAGATAATATGAAACTTAGGGAGTTTATGGCTCATAATTTGGAGAATTAACCTCTATGTATCATCTTTCTGCCTCTCCCACCAAATATCACTTTCGAGCTCAAGAATGGCATGATCCAATGCCTGTTGATGTTCCCCCGCATAGCCGACAAAGATCCAAACAAACACTTGTCGGAATTCCAACTTGTTTGCACAAACATTCAGAAGTCTCTGAAGAGGACTACAACTTGAGATCCATTGCGTTCTCACTTCAAGACGAGGTGAATGATTGGTTGTACTACTTTCCGCTAGGGTGCATAATTTCATGGATGAACATGAAGAGGAGATTCCATGAGAAGTTCTTCCTAACTTCAAATCAGCCGTCCTAAAGAAGTAGTTGTCCAACATCTCACAGTTTCCCAACGAGACTCTCCATGAGTATTGGGAATGGTTCAAGAGACTGCTCGCGAGTTGTCCCTACCATCCTTTCAAGGATGGAAGCTCGGTATATTTCTTATGAAGTACTCTGTGATAACGACATGAGTAGTGAATGCCATATGCAATGGGTAGATCACCAACAACAATCTGAAGGACGCGTTGGCACTGTTCGAAGAGATTACTAATGGGATACGACAATTTAGAAACCGATCGAGAACTAAGGTGATGTATGAGCCAGCTCATTCTCTAAAATTGGAGGAACAAATCTAATCGCTTGCTTCTATGATGAAAGAATTAATGAAGGGGAGAGTTCATCAAGCGAAGCTGTGTGGATTTTGTAGCCTAGACCACTAGACGAATCAGATGAGTTTGAGGAAGTCAAGGCATTGGATTATCAAGGAAAAATCATAAATTTGGTAGGGGGAAACAACAAGGATTCCGAGGGAACCAAGGAGGAGACAACCAGAATCAAGACCCCTACACCAGCAACTTCAACCCCCACTACCGTGACCACTCTAATTTTAATTTGCGTTATAACCAAAAAGAGCAAGGAAATGCTTATAAGGATGGGAAATAAGGGTACAATAGAGAAGGTGCTCCACCACAACCCTACTCGAGGGGTGTGGTGACTTCAAACAACTACGGAGACATAAGTCGAAGCATGAGGAGTTGATGGATGTCATTGTTCAAGTCACCAAGAGAATGAGACCTTTTCAAAGTGGACTAGGCTAGATTATGAAGAGTTGGGCACGAGGGCTTTCTCAAGCATTAAGAAACTTGAGGTTCAAGTTGGGTAATTGGCCACCTCGGTTAGCCGACTCAAAGCAAGAGACTCTGGCAAGTTACCTTGCCAACCTGAATTCAATCCAAGAAATGTAAGGGTTGTCAAATTGCGGAATGGGAAGGAGGTGAAGGAATCTGAGAAGAACATTGTCCAAGAAGATGATCATATGGTGGAGAAAACCAAGTCCACCCTTGAAGAGAGAGATACTCATTGATGAGGAGTCCGAGAAAGGCCTCTCTACCACTAAGGTGAACAAAGTCACCCTCCACCTTCATTTTCGGAGGCTTTGAAGAGCAAGTCAAAAGTTCCATCAAACAACGAGCAAATTCATTAATTCTTTAAGAGGTGCGATATTAGTATGCCACTTTTGGGTGTGATTGATCTAATTCCTCTCTATGATAATTTTTTGAAAACTTCATTCACTAAAAGGAAGCCTAAGCCATTGAAAAAGGTAGGGGAAATTGGATATAAGAGGGTTAGCCACTTTAGCTCACAAAAGTTTACCAAAAAAGAATAACGATCCCGACACGTTTTCAATTCCTATTCACTTAGACGGTAAAGAAGTAAATGATGTAATGATACATATTGGATTCTCAATCAATGTCATTTCCTATAGCCTATATAAAACTCTTGATCTAGGGAAACTTAGGGAGACTAGGGTGATAGTCCAATTGGTCAGCCATTTCTAAACTAGTCCTAGGGGGTTAGTTTGGGATTTTATGGTTACAGTTGGAAAATTAGTGTTTCCGGTGGACTTCAATGTCCTCAACATTTTGCACGATGGAGGTGCACCCCTAATATTATCGGGGAGACCATTTCTCAAAACGTCAAGAACCAAGATAGATGTCCACCTAGGAACATTAACCTTAGAAGACAATATAAATAAGGTCGGTTTGAAATTTATAAGTCTAATCATGCATCATGTTCTTCTCTCGCATGCAATGTCATTAGTGTTTGTTAGGATATTGATCATATTGATGAATCTTGCATAATTGATGATTGTGTTGAGTTTCTACCTAATATTGAGACCTTACATGCCCTTACCATGATGAATGAGAATGTTGATGATACTTATGTTAGTATGCGTGATGTTAGTATTCCTTGTACTATTGAGACTTTTCATTTTCCAAATGTGAGCACTAACATGCAGTGGCAAAGGAAGCATGCTAAGGAGTTTAAACCTTCTTAACCTCTTCCTATGCCCAAAATTCACAAGAAAGTATTGACAATTGTGAAGGATGGGCTTATATGGTATGTGGCACCAAAGGTAAGAGGTAAGCCTCTTCAAATGTAGAGACTCATCTATAAGGACATGGTTGTGGGTGGGTGGAGTCACGGATGTTTATTCCAGAGACCCACCGGTAGGTTTGTCTTAGATCTTGAAATGCATGAAAAATAAGTCGTGAGGACGACAATAAAGAAACAGTGCATTTATGATTTCAGGTAGATTTTTGTGTTATCGTGATGTTGGAATGTTTGTTAATTTGATGGAATTTTTAGGGAATTTTAGCCTTTAATATCTTAAGTTGGGACAAATTTATGCTCGATTTTTGTGTTTTATGTTATAGGGATAAGTTTGCAATAAAAATGGAGGAAGGAGCCCAGGAAAGTTCTTGTGGAACGAGTGTGCCAAGCCTAGTGCCAGATGAGTGGCACAAGGAATTAAACTAGCATGGCCCGTGCCATTTGAATGCCACCCGTGCTGCCCATATTTCCCAATGAATGGCCATAAGCTTTCTATAAAACTTACGCTTTTTTCCATAAGTACCCTCACTTCACTTTTGGCGACCTACCCTCTACCTGACCACAAATCCATCCATAACTCCCTCATTCCTTGCCCAAATTCAACAAAATTTGTCCCAAACCACTCATACTCAAATTCCGCACAGACCCCTATCTAATCCACATATAATTACAACCTAAAATTTCCTAGATTTGAAGAATATCACTTTTGCCACTTAGAGTTCTTTCTCCCAAGAACTTGAAATTTCTTCCAGATTTGGTGTTTTGGATTGTTAAGTCTTACTCCAGATGGGATTTACATGTCCCACGAGGTTCAATTTATCAAATTCCATAATTTGTCTCCGAAAAGGTATTCGGTCGAACCCTCCTTCTCAAGAATTAGGATTTTTGGCTTGTAGAATTTGGGGTTGCATTGTATACTTTTTGTTTTGGGATTAGGGCCAACAAAATTCATATTGGATTGAGCAGGTGTTGGAAAAAATTGGATTATTTTGGATTGTTTTGTAATGTGTGTGGATTAGGACTATAGCTTTGGTATATCTATATTGTACCGCTGTTTGTTTTCCATTATGCCACCTAAACATAGTGTATCTAGATCTGACCCAAGCCCTTGAGCTTTATTCACATAGAGGATGTTTCTGACCATCCTTTTCCGGGACAGAGTTCTAGGGGTTCTCAGCGGGCAGAGCATGTAGGACACAACATCTCCTCCCAGTTTGATTATTTCCGGGAGTAGGCCGGATCTAGTGAGCCTCAGCCATGGAGGCATTCCCAATGGAGACCCCATTGAGAGCATGCTTCACCAGGGTCCAGCAACATAGCTACTCGCAGCCATAACCTCTTGAACCCGAGTGGATGCAGGCGTAGGTTGACTCCATCTGTAGAACCAGACAGGATGTGAGTTACCTTGCTTATAAGTCTGATCAGCATGAGGTAGAGACAACTAGAATATGTAACTGCTTGGATGGTCAGGTTTACAATTTGAGGTATGATATGGAGTACCTTCATCAGGGCATGGCCGAGATTGCAGAGAGGATGAGAGTTGCAGGCATAGGAGATGGACAACTTGTTTATGGTATGCATGGGCAGGAGCGTGAACCCAAATGCGACAAACCGTATTGATTAGGTTGAGGGATATCGAAATATTTCTTACCTTGGTTATACGCATTGGGGACAATGCATCGATTAAGTGTGGGGGAGGGAGTCGGAACACTCCATGGCATTTTCTCTGTTTCACTGCTTCTTTTGTTGGATGATGAATTATTTTTTCTTTGTTTTCCCTCATTTGTTTTTGATTTTTTTTGCTTCTTCTTTGGAAAAACTTATTATTAAAAGTGTGATGGCACCTTTGATAGTAGAATTGGGTATGTTGAGACATTTAGTAGTGTTTTGTTGTCTTGTTTTCCATGTAGAGTGAAGCTTACTTTTGGGACATTTTGTGCTACACAAAAAAGGAGGGAAAATCCTACTAAACTTAAAACCTAAAAGGGAAACTTAGGCAAATTTGGGAGGCCCAGATAAGTTGAAAACCAGACAGGAAAACATATGCAAAAATGAGAGGCCAAATGGTGTGGAAAAATGTGAGGGTGAGTTTTGAAAAAGAAAAAAACATGTGAAGCTAGGATGAAAACCCGAGAGGGCTCCTAGGAAAAATGAGATTAAATGAGAGAGATAGAAACATTCTATGCTTCTCTTGGTTTGTCTATTTGGTATCTTTTTTGGTAGAGTGAGCTAGTTTTTACACTTGTGTTTTGTACCTCACCTTTGCTTGATATATGGGTTGTTTAAATTATCTAAGGTCTTGGGATATGAGAGTGTGAGAAATTCTTATGTCTTAGGGGCAAGGGTAGTCTAGGAATTGAACTTTGGATGTTTTGGGAAAACCTTTGAATGCTAGTTTACGCTTAGGTCTTTGCTTATTTATGTTTACTCGAGGACGAGTAACGATTTAAGTGTGGGGGATTTGACGAGGCGTCAAATGCATGTATTTTCCGAAGAATTTAGCATCTCTTTTGTTATCATGTTGTTGATAGATTTCTAGATTTAGGTAGCTTACATCATAAGTGGTTTAGGTGATTGTTTTCGGTTTTCGTATCTAAATCCTTCATTTAGTAACCTATTTTGAGTCTAATGGATTTTTTTCATTACGAGCATCTAGATTCTATTTTGTGAGCTTATTTGTAGATTGGTCATAAGAACTTTGGAGTAATTTAGTGAAGGTCATTCACAAGAATGGTAGAATACTGAAGACCCCAAGTCAAAACGTGGCAATAGATAGATGCACCGAAGAAAATATTGAAGTGGGAAGAGTCAAAGAAATGCCACGGGCCATGAAAACTGGCATGGCCCATACCATAGATTGTGTTGAGGAACAAAGACCAAACGATGGGCCATGTAATGTAAACCAGCATGGCCCGTATTCGAAGATTTCAAGAATTTGAAGGCTCGTCCAGCGGGATGTGCAACTTGGCACGCCCTGCATGATCACAAGCCGAGTGGAATGACCTCCAGTTGATGGCCCATGCAATCCAGCATGTCTCGTTGATGAGACGTCAAATGCATGTGCTTTCTGAAGCATTTAACATCTCTTTTGTTATCTTTTTGTTGGAATATTTCTATATTTAGGTAGGTTTACATCATAAG